>JAGKTI010009299.1:0-31308 GCA_018397915.1 Birgus latro | reverse complement strand
TTGTTACATGACAGTATTGTGATACCAACTCTGACATATGGAAGTGAAGCTTGGACCCTGTTGGAAGGACAGAAGTCAAGAGTGAGAGCAGTGGAAATGAGTTATTTGAGAGGAGCATGTGGAGTCACATGGAGAGACAGACTAACAAATGAGGAAGTGAAGGAGCATTGTGGTGTGGTTGGGGACGTGATGGGAAGCGTTAGAAGAAACATGTTAAGGTGGTTTGGGCATGTGGAGAGGATGGAGAGTGAAAGATTGACGAGGAGAGTGTATGTGAGTGAGGTGGAGGGGGCGAGAGGGAGGGGGAGGCCGAGGATGAGATGGAGGGATGGAGTGGAGAGGTATATGAGAGAGGGGGGTGTGAGTTGGGAGCGTGGTAGTGAAATGGCAGGGGACAGAGCGACATGGAGGCGATTTGTTTGTGGCCACCCCGTTCGGGATTGAGGCGTCTGGCAGTAGATAGATAGATAGATATTTGTAAAGTTTATTGTTTCCGTACAGAACAGAAAAGCCGTAAAAACAAATAGTGATGGTAAAAGAATGTGGGAATGAATTGGACATAAAAGTTGAGTGAATATAGGATAAACTGGAAGTGACATGATGGATAGATGGTTAAGGTAGCTTTAATGAAGTGGCTTCATTATTAAACCCTTCATTTTAGGGAGCATATTTGTAAAGTTTATTGTTGTTTCTGTACTTTCATATGATTGTATTTATCTTGAACAAGATCACTCATATTGTATGGGATAATGAAGTTTATATCTAGCCCTTCCAATTCAAAGTCTGTCCTCAGCTGAATAAAATTGTCTGGAAGTAAGGGGGGGGGGAAAGAGAGGGAGAGAGAGAAAAAAACAGACTTAGGGATTAAGCCTTTGATAAATTAGCACATATTTTTGCTCATGATTCAGTTTGAAGTTAGAAGTGGGTAGTTTTATTCTGAACCCTTCAGCCATCAACTAGAGAGGTATGTTTATCATGAAACACTTTGGCTTCAGTGACATATACTGAGTAACTACCTGTACAGTATACTCATATGACATTAGCCCAAACAGAGAAGAGTTGTCTCTTCCATGAGAGGGTTACTGGTGACAGTATTAACACTTAGGCTTGTATGACTCACTCTTAGTTGAATGAGATCCTGGCATTAGAATAAAATACTTGAATGTCTGACCATTAAAAGGTTAATGTAGTTTAAGGTACCATGACATGGGGTTTTACTCATTTGTGGGTACTACTGTTAGTTACAGAAATGTATAATTTTTATCTCTGGTATTTGGGAAGTATGATAAAATCTGTTTTTCATGGTACAAAAGATTTTTTTTTGGGGGGGGGGCATTGGGCAAGTATGATACAATTTGTTTTTCCAAGCTGCATAACTTCATCATTTTTTGGCACTAGTAAACTTTTCCATCTTTGTAATATATCTGTTTGCCTTTCACCATCTCATTATGTGTCTGTAAGTCTTACCAATGCCCTCCTATTTTTGTGCACCAGTAAATTCATTTGTCAATTTGTCATCTGTCTGCCTGTCAGTCCTTCATTATCTGTTAATGTTTCCGTCCCTTATTTTTTTGCACTATAATATCCATCTGTTTATCATGCCTGTCTGTCTGTCACACTGTCTATTTTAATTAGTCATGAGCAACTCAAGTGGATAATGCATATAATTCATTGGTAGTTTAATGTGGATAGTTTTAAAAGAAACAGCTTTAATAAGGCCTGACTGTACTGTTCAGTACATAACATACGTTTACAGTATATTTTTCTGAAGTCCTTCGCATTGCATGCATATTTAATTTTTTTCACCCATTGATGGCAACTTTAATGTTTTTCAGTTTTTAGCAGTGTCCTGACTAATCCTTTGACTCATACATTTACCTGCAGGTTATCAGCGTCATTGTATTCATCTGTATATACATTTTCTTCCAGTTGTCAGCAACACTTTCATCAACACATTTTCACCCTAGTTGTTAGCATCATGTTCACATGTACATACAGTCATTTTCTTTCCCTATGTTAGCATTAGTATCTTCATCTGTACATTTTCCTTCCAGATCATTGGGATCATTGCATTCATTTTTACATACAGTATTCCCTCAGCATCATTGTGTTCATCTGTACACATTGCCATCAGGGTTGTCAGCATCATCATGTGTGTCTGTACATTTTTCTTGATGGGTTGTCAGCACCATTGTTTGTATCTACATTTATCTTACTTGTTGTCAACATCATCAAGCTCACCTGTAAATTTTTCCTACCAGATCGTCAGCATCATCGTGTTCATCTGCACTATGGTGTCAGACTACAACCGGTCGTCGCAGGCTGACTGGATGAGCTTCGTTTCCATGTCTGCCTTCTGGACCTCATTAGTCCTTCTCTTCTTGTGGCTCATCAACCTCACCCGTGTCCTCTCTCTCGTCCCATGGCTCACAGTGGTCTGTACAGTACAGTATACCATTTACATTTTCTGTGAATAGATGCCTAGTGGTCTAGGGAGTTGCAGTGTTTTGCTATGATGATACATTTTTCTAGACTATTCTTGCTACCCCATGTTATTTTGTTCTGCATAGGAGAGATTTTACTTACACTGAGGGATTTAAATATACGATACATTTTTCTAGACTATTCTTGCTACCCCATGTTATTTTGTTCTACATAGGAGTTCCATCCATCCATCCATTGCCAGACACCATAATCCCGTAAGGGGTGGCCATTTGACTTTGAGTTATTTATTTTACGGGGAGGGGCACTAACCCTCCACCAACCCACTTGTTGACATGTAGGGAGCACGTATGGTTTGGTTATATGGTTACCACCCAGCGTTGTAAATGGTTTCTTGGCTTACAGGAAACCATTTGGCTTGTCACACAATGTAATGCCACATAGGAGTTAAGGGACTGAATAGGGAGGCTGCCAGAGATCGAGCAGCGTGGAGAGCCGCCATTAGGTGACCAAGGCCGACACATGCAAGCATGTTGGAGCCTTCAAAAACAAAAACGATAGGAGAGATTATACATACATTGAAAGATTTAAATACTGTATACCCTTCATTTATGCCAGTAATATAAGAGGTCTCTCCCAAAGCCACATAAAATTGTCTGGAGCAGCAGTAACAAAATAAAAATGCTATCAGGTTAAAGGGGTTATGGTGCTTCAGCCAGATGTAGCTCTTAAAATTTTGAATCTGGTGGATGGCCGGAGTTTATTTTTATAATGCCATCACTCAGGGAGAAGTGACTAGTCACTTCAGCTTTCATTTGTGGACTGAGTAGCATAGCCTTTGTCTCCTATGCTCCTGATGGGGCAGTGAAGAATTGGATGATGGATGGATGGTTCATTGTAATGTGTGGGGGAGGAGAGCTTAACCCCTTCAGTCTTATGATGTATGAGTAGTCTTTGACCTGTTACAGTGTGTTTTGTGTGACTGTTACATTGTGCTTTGTATAAATTGGTATTGTGTTTTGTGTGACTGGTGCATTGCTTCATGCAGTATGTTTTGTATGACTCTCATTGCACAGTTTATGATTTTCTGTTAGATGCTTCATTGTATATACAGTAGTTTGACTTTTAGTGTGCATATGGTTATGGTATGTCCCATTCCCTCCCTGTACAGTCAAGGACAAAATTTGTCCTATTCCTACTACCTAGATGTCCATCACTTTCCTCTCTGATGCATGATATTTATGAGAACCATTTATGATGGAGAAACATGCTAAGCCTTTCTTTGATTAGGAATATTAGCCAGCAGTGGAAAATGAGAAATTGTGGAAATTATTCAGTGAACTTTTGACTATTACCTACAAGTCCCTCCCATCAGTAGATTCAATAATCCTAAAGAAATTAGTTTATGCTTTAATAGTGCCTGTTGTGTTTCACAGTTCACACTTGGGAACTGTTGATATAGAATTATTTACTAGCCACACATTAGAATAGTGTTGAGTGTGAAGATACAACATTTTTGGCCTGACGAAGGGGCTCCTAGTGGAACAGAAAGAGGCACAGTCCTCCTCATTGTATGTTGCATTTTCTCAGTTCTTTTTGCTCTCAAGACTACAGAATATAGGATAACCTACTGTTAACCTGCCCAGTCCCGACCGGTTTTTTACTTAGCCTAGCCCCTGATCCCGACCGATTTTTTTTTTTTTCTCAAACCTCCACTTTTGGTGAGAAACATAGAAAATTCATAGAGAAAATGCCCTCCTGAGGGTAAAAATGTTGATACAGGTATCATTTAGCCTTACATTTTCCTTCTTTTTCAGGGTACCTGGCTAAAGAAAACGAACTATGGAAGGGTTAACTAATTCAAGCCACTTTAAATTACGTATTTATTTATTTATTTGGTACGAATTTATGTGTATTAGAAGTCTATATTGGTTTTCAAACAATAATATAGGTGATAAAAGCATTGTTCACTCACCCAAAACCCCAGTATATGGCACCTTCCTTTACGACATTACCATCTCATCACTTCTGTTTGTTTCTACCTGTAGCTTCTTTGTTTCTTTGTCCTCCACCTCAGGAATCACTTTCACCGTGAATTTCATCATTGGAGAGACCATGGGGCAACATACCTTTACTGGCCAGGCTACTGCTAACAGGTGAATTGCCCAGTGTGAGGGGGAGGGGGGGGGGTTAGGCGAGGCCAGGCAATATCCCTGCTTGACAGCTGGTAGAGGAAGGTCTCCCACATATGCCTACCAAAAATCACCCGCGATTGTTGAAAAATGTGCAAACAGCGGGCCTTGCAATTGAGTGACGTACGATGCACGTCGGTGGGTCTGTCCATGGAAAAAAGTAGCAACGTGCATCATACGTCGGTGGGACTCGGCGGATTAAAAGTCCCATTGCCACCCATAAAGCTAATATCCCAGTTCCATTCAATTTACAGTAACAGTTTTATGGAAAAGTTGTGACAATTCTGGAACTCACTGATATTTTTAACAGTCGTGACTTGTAAGTAGGATTACCATATCTTTATAATGAATTCAGTTTCAGTATTTGGGAGCAATTCTTCCATTTATAATACTGTAGTTTAGTGGGTAATTAGGGCACTCCAGTCAGATTGACCTGGTGCAAGTTTATATCCAAGCAGTGTTTGGGGATTGTTGCTCATGTAATGCCACTGAGGGATGAGTGAGGCAGGTCACTCTCATCTTAAATGTCAGGATCAATTTGCCTTGGGCTTCTACACTGCTCATGGGGCAACACAGGATTAGATGATAAATGAATGAATGAATAAACTACATTGGTCTCACTGTTCTCTTTGTGCAGGAGTTGGGGTACACGGTCATATGGACATTCTTCTGGTTTGTGGCTGGCTGTGTGGCTGCTGCATTTGCTGCACAAGGGTCAGTATAGATTCTTTTTGAATGTGGAGAGATACATACTGAAAGGGATAAAACTACCAGAAGAGTTCACAGTACTAAGAATCTAACCTGTTTACAAGATAAACAAATGTTCCTTCATGCCCATCTTTAATTTTTGTCACTCTCCTCCTCTCTTCCCACTTCTCTCATCCCTCCTGTGACTATTTATTACTCTTTTTTACATACATCTCCACAACACATGATGCCTTCCCATTTTTCAGCTGCTTCAATGCAAAAAAATGACAAAAAATGGCAGCTTATAACGAGGAATTACCATAGCATACATTTTCAGAGCTGGAGATGCCTTTGCTGCAGCTTCATTCTTCAGTTACGTGGGTATGTGTGTCTTTGGATTCAACGCATACTACTTCTACAAGCAGTGGCGTGATAGTGGCAATCAGATTAACTTCAACTTCCGATCAGGCACACGCAATGCTACCTCCACCGCCACTACCACAACCACTACCACCACTGAACACAAGTACTGAGTGGTTGTAACATGACCCACAGGTAACCCAGTGTTGTACAGTAGTTTAGAACCAGCAGTGCCACCTGCATTGGATAAATGTACAGTACTGAAAAAATATACAAATTTTTGAGCAGTCAGTAAATATTGGTACAGTACAGTAGAACCTCATTAGTTTGCTGTCTGATATATTAGAATTTTGACCAAAGGTTTTCCATTTTTCTTTTAATTTTTTTATACAAAATTAAGAGAAATTTGTCAACACGAGATTCAGTTTCTAGAATTACTAATTCATGCCTGTATTAGCAGAGCCTAAATATTAAAATTAGAAGAAAAAGAAGTTCAGTGCTAAATGATGTTGAAAAAATATATACAGTAAAACCTCGATATAACAGACTTCAGTAGACTGGAATTTGCTCTTATCGGAATTGAGGAACCAACCGGACTAAATTCACATATGTTGGAAAAAGTCTGATAAGCCAGAAGCAGTCCAGACTGCCTGATCACTTCAGCTGTGTTCACCACAATACTACATCTACATACCCAGGCCGCTTCCCCCAAGAAAAGGGAGGTAGCCGAGACAGGTCAACACACTACCAATTTACTCATCCACTCATACACATTCATTTGCATCTTAGCCCTAAAGGGGAGAAGGGACAGATCCTCTCCGCACCACACCGCACGAGGGTCAACTACGCAGTGCAGTCAGTGACATCCGCAGCAGGGCCCGACAGCAAAGCTGGTTTACCCCTGCCACATCATAATGTATCCAGCCCCTTACCTGCAACTGACCTGATCAGACAAAATGCAGGAGAATATCTCCTCAGGACTGCGTCATCATTTATTCATTCACAATTTCTCTCCATTCATTTCTATCATGCACAGCCACTCTTCCTTGCTCAACAGACAACCCTCTCGCATCCAACGCTCTCTTCACACTGTCCATCCATCCTATTCATGGTCTTCCTCTCAGCCTTACACTTCTCACATCATATCTAGTTATCATTTTCACCAATCGCTCATTATCCATTCTCTCCACATGCCCAGACCATCGCAACACCCTCTGTTCAACTCGATCAGCCATCTCCCAAACAATTCCAGTTCTCCTTCGCACTTCATCATTTCTCACTCGATCCGTACGCGTCACTCCACACATACTCCTCAGACACCTCACCTCCATTACATTCAAACTTTTCCTCTCTGCTACACCCATATTCCATGTTTCAGCCCCATATAATGCAGTCGGTACAACACCCTCATACAACCTTCTCTTTACATCCATTCTGAGTGAACGACATCCAAACACTTTTCATTCCTCCCAGCACCTTTCCAACTTCATTCATTCTAAACTTCACTTCTGCATCTATTCTTCCATCCGCAGCAACAGGTGACCCTAAATACTTAAAACACTCAACCTCCTCAAGCAACTCACCATTCAAAACTATATTCATCCTCCTACCATCTACCGACCTCGTACACTTCATCTCTTTACTCTTATTCTCATTTATTTTCAGTTTCCTCCTTTCACACACCCTTCCAAACTCCTCTACCAACTGTCTCAATCTCTCCTCTGAATCAGCCATCAGTGCAGTATCATCCACAAACAGCAGCTGCTTCAGATTCCACTCTCTGCCATCATTCACCAGACTCAGTCCTCCACCTAACACTCTTGCATTCACCTCCCTTACAACACCATCCATATAAATATTAAACAACCAAGGCGACATCACACATCCCTGCCGCAGCCCCACTCTCACGGGAAACCAATCATTCACAGTCTTTCCCACTCTTACACACGCTCTACTATTTACATAAAAACTTTTCACTCCCTTTAGTAACCTGCCATCAAGCCCATTCAATCTTAAAACATTCCACAAAGGCTCCCTATCAATTCTATCATATGCTTTCTCTAAATCCATGAATGGCCAAAACACATCCTTACCTTTCGCTAAATACTTTTCACACACCTGTCTCACAGCAAACACCTGATCCACACATCCCCTCCCTCTCCTAAAGCCACACTGCTCATCACCAATCACTCCCTCTGTACCCTCTCTAACTCTCTTAATTAACACTCTACCATACACCTTACCCACCACACTCAACAGACTTATACCTCTAAAGCTAGTACATTCATACTTATTACCCTTACCTTTATACAATGGGACCACACAAGCACTTGCCCAGTCAATTGGCACCACAATAAGGTAAATAAAATAAATGTTTATCAGTGTCCAGTACAGTATTATTATATGTATTATACCATTTGATTATTGTAGTGAATGTATTGTAGTACAGTATTGCAATGGTAGTAAAAAAGTTTTAAAACTGTTGGTGCGATCCAGACTAATGTCTGATATATCGGAAAAAGTCCGGGTTAACAGTAAAGTCCAGATGTTGCTTTTATTGGAAATTTGCTTTTCTTGGAATGGCTTGGGCCTCAATTAGTCCATTAAAATGAGGTTTTACTGTATGTTGCTTTCTAGAAGGGATTAATACAATGTACCATACAGTGAATCAAGAAACCATTTACAACGCTGGGTGGTAACCATATAACCAAACTATACGTGCTCCCTACGTGTCAACAAGTGGGTTGGTGGAAGGTAAGTGCCCCTCCCTGTAAAACAAATAACACAAAGTCAAATGGCCACCCCTAATGGGATTATGGTGTCTGGCAATAGATAGACCATAACAGTGAATTGGCAGACCGGAAAATACGAGATTGTGGTGCTTACTCCAGGAAAACAAATAACATTAGGCCCACATGATTATTGGGAAACTGCTGAAAATACAGTAGCTGTACTTTCACAGTGATACTGCCCTCAAGTACTGTACCTGTACAAAGCTTATTTGCCATAAAATCACATTTTGCTTTGAATAATACTGGAACCACATACTGTGTACAGAAATGGAGGGCGAGGTAATTTTGTTTGTGATTTTGGTATAGCTGTATATATTGTAAATCAAGGAGGTGTATAGGAGGAGGATTCTACATAATGGATAATTTGAGAAATCCATTACTCATGCAAAGCAAGAGCCCCAGTCATGCTAAATTTTTGAGGTTCTACTGTAGTATAAACGAAGCAGCTGTGATAACTGCCACAAAAATAAAACAGCAAGTGTGTGCATGTTATGAAATATTTAGTTGCTTTCTTTAATACTGTACTATACTTTTATTCACTTGTTGCCTATCGGAGTATATTTTGAGGAAACGTTGGTTGTAGAACAGGTATTTGTATATTCCTAAGATGACATGCAGGGTCTCAGGAACAGATGTGTATTATATTAACCCTTCATTTAGATGACATTATTTTTGTCTAGCTGTTACCAGAAAAATTATATTCAGCTTAATTAGATAAAGGTACAGGTCACATTGATTCCTTCCCTGCCAGAGATGCATTCTGTGTTGAACAAAATTGTCTGGTGGCAGCAATAATAAAGTGTGAAAATGTTACTGAATTGAAGGGTTTTAGGTAATAGTTTGAGATGTTCTGTTTAATTGCTTATGAAAAGAGTCACTTAGCATAATAATATGTCCAGTGAAATTATCACATGTACTGTATAGTCTGATCATCCGTCCATCCTGGTGTATTTAATCATTGTTTTTATTGTTGTAGGGTTGTAGTGGTTTGCAATATTCCATGGACTTGAAAATTACTCTTTCTGCACAGAAAGTGTAAGTATAGCAAGTCCTCATTATGTAACATTTTAAACAACTTTTTTGCTATTATATTCAAAGTACATTGCCTGTCAAACCTCTATTGGTACCTGTAGAGCTGATTTGCTGGTTTCCATCAGTCTGCGGTAGGTGCCATTTGTATGAGGCTGGTCACAGTTGCTTGAAATGTCAGGACTGAATAGTAGCCCAACCCCAGGCCCCTACGCTCCTGTTTCTGTTATGGGATAAAACTGGAGTGAGATGATGATGATGGTGATAGTGACCAGTTGTTTGTATAAAGATGTGATGTCTATACTGTAACCAGGACTTACTGGTAAAATGTTAGTGGATATGCAGTGATGATGAGTTTTGTGACACAGAAACTTCCTGTAGTTTGTATTATACCAAAAACCATTTCCAGCCTATCTGCACTCTCTGAATGAGGAAAGTCTCTTGTCAGGTCAAAAGCTGATGATGGTAGAATTATTACTTCTGAGTTTGTTAGTTTCTTGAGATAGTTTTTTTTTTTTCTTAAATAGTAATTTTTTCATTCCAGTAATGTATTCTTTAATTCTTGTTTACTCCTTGTTCAGTTTTGGAGAGATCTTTCAAACTTGGGGGTTAGATATACTGTAGCTATCAATTATCCTCTCTTCTGTTGTAGAAGTTTCCCCTAACTTCCCCAAGATGAGTAAAGTAGATGGGAGGTACTGTACCAAGAACAGACCTGTAAGAATACATCACATGATTGAAGAGGTTAGTGATATTTTGGTGCTGAATTTCCAGTGTTGTGCATGTGCATTTGTCTTTTTATGTTGTTCTTTAGTGGTACTGTTTTAATGCCAGTATGGTAAGAAAGAGACCTTAAAATAAATGGAGACTAGGCAACTTCCACCATTGTGGTGTGTTGGTCACATGTTGAGTACTTGTAAACATTGAACTTCATCAGTCTAGTGATGTACAGTACAGTATTATGCAGCTTTGGATAAACTTTCTGGACTTCAGAGGTTAGATATTGCCTTCAAGTACCCCATCACTATGAGGTATTGCAAAAGCTGAATCAACAGTATACATTATATTGTTTATATATTACACTGCTAATGCCCTTAGCTGTTGACATGGCAGATTTGTTGCGGTGGTCTCAGGTTCATCTGAATGTGAGCTCAGTGGATTCCAGGCAGGAGTTGCCCTTCTCCTACAGTCCACCATCATCATCCTTTCAGGGGACATGGGAGTTGAAGACATTGTGTAACCAGGCTGCAGCAGATAATTTTCATTTGTCATCATCTTAGAAGCTGCAGTGTTTTCAGTGGCTTGGAAGATGAAAGAAGCATCACTGTTGGAGGCTGTTTAGTCTGTGTTTATTGAAGGATCTCTGTGTACACATTGCTGGAGCATTTGGTAAACCTTTATTAGTACAGTACACAGTTTGGCAATGAATATTTGTTGTAATTGGCATTGTAGAAGCTTTACAGTATCTTTGGTATTTAAGAGAAGATGGTTTATGTTTTGGAAGGTATAATCCTTCTTGAGAATGGTCTTTACATAGGGTGATAAAAAAAAAAAGTGTGATTAGAAGATGCAACTTGAAGTGTATAGTTGTTGTTCCGTAGGCAGTCTGGCCGAACAGTCCCGACTTGAAGTGCATAGTACGACATGTTGCTGTATGGTGTGACTGTGTACAGTGGAGCCCCTCAGATAGTGTTTTTTTTAAGTAGCGACAGGAATGAAACTATCTCATAGCGATTAATGCTGCACGGTTAGCGTAAATCCGCTAGGCATTTAACACGTAGCAAGCAGGTGGGCAGAGTTGCCAAGGTCGGACCCTGGTAACACTGGTAGTGAGTGCGAGTCTGTTGTCATTCAGTTCATTGACCCATGTGGAGTGAAAGTACGTATCTTAAGCTTTCTTATAACTAATCTCCAACTATCTCTCTCCTACTAAATTTTACAGTTTTAAATTTTTCCTTTACCTTTACTTTTCTCTTGGGGGCATGCCGGTATCTAGGCGATACTGACGGGTGGAAGGTGAACCTCCCCGCAGTTACCCCAAGAAGAAGAAGAAGAAGATTGTTTATCCACGCGCTGCGCATTCATTCAACTTGTCAGTCTCACCATTGTTAAATTTTTTTGTGACCTTCCATTTATTGTTTGGCTACTGAGTGTTCTAATATCATGGCTTCAACTTCGAGGGCTGGCCCAAGTGGTGGTGGTGGCCCATGGAAAAAAACAGGAAGTGCTGGTAATGTAAAAGTGACCAAAAAGGCCAGACAATACATGCATGGCAAGCCGAAGAAACAATACTGCGTGGAGGAAAAGAATATGTAGTACAGTATATGTTTATCTTATTACAGTACTGAAGAAATATGACGTGATACTGATGGGTAATGGAGGAAATTAGGGGTATAGCTGAAGGAGTCCAGGACTATTAATTTTTTTAGGTAAGAAGTTTGCCCCTCAGATAACGATTTCACGGATAGCGGTCATTTTGGCGGACTAATAAGGTCGCTATGCAAGAGGCCCTGCTGTAGTGTGTGATTTGACCTCGTTGTGTGGTAGTGAGTGGTGTGGTTGTGTTGTTTTAACTCCAGGCTCATCTGAAATGTGAACCTAGTAGATTAGGCTTAAGCTGCCCTTCTTCAGTCCACAATACCCATTTCAGGGGATATGGATGGAGGTGAATGTTTGTAAACTGGACAGCAGAGCCACCTAGTTATATCAGTGCTGGCACATGAAGGTGTTCGTTTCCAGCACAGTATGACAGTGTATAGTGTGGTACAGTACTGTATGGTGTGTTTGTATGGGGTGTCTTCTGCTACACAGTCATTCTTCTTTATTATTCTCATTATTTATGTCCTCAGTCCAGCAAAATTTTGGAAAAATGAGGTTCCTTTCATATGTCATATGGTTCATAAAGTTATTGTATATACAGTATTTTAAAAAGTTGTATTTACTGTGCTGGGTGGTAACCAAATAACCAAATTTTGGTGCCTGGTGGTTTAGTGGGTAATTACGGCGCTCCAGTCGGATTGAGCCGGTGAAGGTTTATATTCAATGGTTGGTTGGGGTTTATTGCTCACGTAATGCCATTCAGGGATGAGTGAGGCTGGTCACTCTCATCTTAAATGTCAGGACCAACTTGCCTAGCCCCAGGTTCCTACGCTCCTCTGTGGGGTGACGTAGGATTGGATAATAAATAAGTATGTACTGTACTTGTTCTTGCCAGTTCAAATAAGTAATTTATATTACTTGACACATTTGCAGTAGCCAGAGCAGAAATATTTCTTTTAATCATGTATGATGGAGTTTACCATAATTGAGCATTTATTATTTAGTTTATGATTATATATAATACAGTGTAAGGATGAACTGTGTGAATGTGTGTGTACAAGTATGTGTGGACAGATTATATGTAGATATTCTTGTTATTTTTTTATATATTTTTTTGTGTACCCAGATTTGGGTATAGATTGATCAGCCTGTTTCCAAGGTTGAGAAGTTCTTGTTACCATCTTCTTCCAATGAGCCATTATTTACCTTTATATTTACCTGTTAAATGTATCTTAATTTTTTTCTACATGTACAGTACAGGAACTAACTCAACAGTGCAGTATTCTTCCTTTAAATTTACTAAATGTTGCTTTCATGTAATAAACAATATTGTACTGCCCATTTTCTGTGTTCAGGTATCCAATAAAAAAAAAGTAACTCCATGTTACCCTCTATGAGGTTTATTGGCCTAAAATTAGGCTTTTATAGTCTAGAACAAATATTTAACACCTTCAATAAGAAGATGTCATTTTTATTTTACTCTTATTGTCTCCCGACAATTGAATTGATTAAGGTAGATTTTCATATTAAAGATGGGACGTAGATTCAATGAATCTCTTCACCGCAAGATATATCATCTGGTAATACAGGTAGCAAAACTATAATAAGAAGTCATCACAGAAAATGAGGGCAGGAGGCTCATCTACATTCCTGGCTTGGAGAAGTATATGAGCGAGAGGGGGGAGCGAGTTGGGAGGAGGGCAGTCAAATGGTGGGTGACAGCGACTTGGAGGCGTTTTGCCTGCAGCCACCCTTTGCAGGATTAGGGCATCGGGCTATAGATAGATAATGTTAAACAAAGAATTACTGCAGCTGTTTATTCTTGCTGATCCATTCCCATGGCTTTGGGTGATGTACTTTGCTTGGAAGATATAACATCAATAAAATGAACATCAAAAAGGACCTACATCCCATGAACCCTCATTTGCTTACTGGCTGTAGTAGGCTAACCCAGGTGTTGAATAGCACCCTGGTGCTTGGCAACAATCAGCTGTTTGTTTTCATTTTACTACAGTACAAGCACCATGGTATGAGGTGGTGACTTGTGAGTACTTGTAAGTACCCTTTGTGGTGATTTTTTGTTGGCCATGTGTATGATTTTTGGGGTGTATCCACATATTCCTGGTGCACCAGAAATCCCATGTTTCAGCAATGAAGTCTGCCTCCAACTTGGTTTGTGTGTTTTGGGTGGTCATCTTCATAGGCACTTCTTTGTAGTTTCGGCCTTTGGGCTGCTGATTTTTCATCATTTCTGTTTTATCTGTGGTTCTCAAGTCCACTCATTTGGTTTTTAAGTGTTTTTGTTTCTTTCATTTTTTTTTTTAATGACTCACTTCTGTGCACATGCACTCTCAGTTGTTGGTTTGGCCTAGGTCTGGCAGTCACTCATGCCTACATTTCTTCTGTTTGTGCTGGCCATGCAAAGGATATGGTGTTCTCTCACTTTATCTTCTCTCTGCTGTATCTCTTGTTCCTTTCTGTATGCTATGCAGTCCAGGGGTGTTAATGTTAGCTGGCTTGCAGTGTTGGTTTCCCCTGCCTAGGAGTGCCATATATTACCCATCCGAGGAACAACAACCCTTAGATGAATCTAACCACTAGCTGGTCCTCAATTTGGGGCTATTTTTCTCCACAGGTGTACATCATATACATCTGTTACACAGTCAATCCATCAACTATCAAGTTAAAGAAAGGTGTGAAACCCTTGTCACATGCTCCTCCCTAATTCTTACATTCATCCCAGTCCCCTTCCAGTTTCCTAGCATTAATAGCTTCCATACCTCACTTTCTCAGTCACACACCAAATCTTTCTTGGCCAGTCATGTGTCCTCCCACCTCCACTCTCATTCACATACTGTATACCTGTACCCTTTTCACCACCCTATTTACATCTACTCTCTCCAAAAGACCATACCACCTAGGCACTCTCTACTCTATATATCCCTTCCCTGCAACCTCTTTCAAAACCACAGATCTATATCTATCTATTGCCAGATGCCTTAATTCCGTAAGGGGTGGCCCCAAACAAATCGCCTCCATGTCGCTCTGTCCCCTGCCATTTCATTGCCCTGCTCCCAGCTCACACCCCCCTCTCATATACCTCTCCACTCCATCCCTCCATCTCATCCTCAGCCTCCCCATTCCTCTCCCCCCCTCCACCTCACTCACATACACTCTTCTCGTCAGTCTCTCAAAGGGAAAAATTCAGTACTTAAAACTCTACAAGAACAGTATATTGTCAACTTCACCAGTACAGTATATGGGTGCATGACATATCTAAAGATGAGAAACAAATCAGAAAACTCTACTGATGGCCATGTTTTGGGAGGCACCTACTGTACAGTGATTTTACCATCTCTGTTCCATACACACAAATAGAACTCCTCAAAAATTGCCAATAAATAGTGTCTGAGATATCCTCTGAATAATTAGCCTCTTGGTAAACAAATAATGGATAACCAGGAGCTCCACTATATTAACACAAAACTACCATGAGCAGCTGAAGGAAAGCATGGTGCTGTAGCTCTCTCAAAGGATCGTATTCCTGCACTTCCTTACATCCGTTGATCTTTATGTACAACCTTATATAAGTATCACTGCTTAACCCGACATTCTGACTATTTTGCTGCTGAACTGTTTGGTGGGATAATTTATTTCACACTGGTAATAAGTGTGGTGGTCCATGTTACCCCTACATACAAGCTGTTCTCATTATAAGTACGGGATGAATTCTAAAATATCATTACAGTATATAAAACTGCTACCAACCCTGTATACTTGGGGGGGAGGGGGGAATCTTTAATGTACTGAGAACTTAACAGCTATAATGGATATCAAAATAAGGACCACCTGTACTTAATCGACCTACCAGCTTACTAACACCTAATACCAGAGTTAATTCAGGATGGCTATGACAAAACTGCACTCCATTTCACCGAGTCTGGCACCATTTCTGATGTCCTCAATGCCTGTAGTGTTGATGTAAATCCTCTGCACTTGGTAAACCTCTATGTATTACCTTTAGAACCAGTATACAAAGGCAATACAAAAAGGTATGTCCAGTATGGAAAACATTTATCAGCGCTACAGATGTTTAGGACAACACTGATGGTGCCAGACTCGGTGAAATGGAGTTTAATTTCATTTCTCTCTTGTCAGCACCCAAAAGGTTCTTTGCAAGTCATCAGTCAAACTGAAATACTAACACTTCTATATTTAATCTGATCTTCAGTACAAGCTAATGAACCAATTTTGTATCCTCATATTTCCATCCTAAACCTGCTTAATACCACAAGCTTACAAAGAAATATTAACACATTTCAATGCCCAACTTCGCATAACATACTGCTTTGGCCTCTTAACTCTAGATACACCACGACAAAAAATGACGGACACATTATCGTCACGCTGCAAATATCAGTAACCTTTAAAAACAATTCTGTACTTCCACTTTTCAACAACTGGATTATTGTAATAAGAAAGCAACCACCTCTATGATACATTATACAATTAGCTCTTGAAATGTAAGCAGCCTACTTTAGAATACTGGAAATTATTTTGATACAGAAATTTGCACGCAGAAATTTACTCATTTCTTGCATCAGTAATTTGGTGTTTGAAGTTCAGATCAATTAATTTCAATAATATTTGGTCCACAGTTTCCTGACCCTCTGACCAGCCTTTGAATTCCAATTACAGACTGTCAGGTCCACTGTATTTCATGTCTTGAATTTCAGTTTCATCCATAGTAAAGAATGGATTAATGCAAAATAAAATTTTTTATGGGAAAAAAATTATTAGGTTTTCGAACAATTCGCATCTCACACAGCCTCCAGGAACAAATTGTGTAGAAATTTTGGGGTTCTACTGTGTATGTATGTGTATATATATATGTATATATATATATATTATACAGTATATTCATACAGTATATATGAGCATGACTATTTAACAGGAAACCCAATGGATATTCAACACACAAAAATAAAAATATTAATACAGAGATGAATACACTGCAAAGGTAAGTACCGGTAGCTATAAAATGTAGAATATGGAAAAGCCCATAGGTATTCTGATATGTGTTGTTATTGCAGTTACCCTTGAATGAGTGAGATTACATTAGTCCACGAGTTCATGACAGCCCATCACCTCAAAATGAAAAGTGATGGGAATTAACTCCAAACCAGGCTAACCCTACAAACCAGGTGAAGAATTTTACTGATTTGGTGCTGCTACCTCCAGATGATTTTACTTTGTATGGAAGAAGTTAGTAAACAGTATACAGTACAGTAGAATGTTGATTTAAGATTACTGACTTAAAGTGAGACCCAAGTAAGGACACTATCACTTTCAAGCAAATACTTTCTATTTGGCATGAGTCAGATTTGAAGCATCATTTGCCTGCAGGATGCTAGTGTTTCTGCAGTACTCTCTCATCCCAGCAACAAATGTAAGTCATGTCATTCTCTGATCTTTCATCATCATCAAGTGGGTTTGAGCATTTATAAATGTTTCTTACTTAGAATAATATTAAACTTTGAGTAACTATGTGCCATGCAAATACTTATTGCTTAGAAACAATAATTATGGATGCATGATATGTATTAACTGTGTGGTAAAAATTCAGTAATACAATTAATGTTTTGCACTGCCATCAGATGGTGGAGTAGTAACAGCAGACACATCTACACATCAAGTTGAGAACAGCATCAACAGATGACAGCTTATCTATCTAGAGGAGGGTGAAGAACTCTACTTCAATACCATAGAGAAAAACTTAGCTTTGAGAAAGAAAAGTACATAGCGAGCAGTGAAAATGAAGTGAGAGAGACAAGAAGCAGGTGGCGTGTATGTGTGTGTGCATTTTGGGGGTGGGGTTTGAGGGAGTGGGACATGGTCTGATGATCAAGTGCAAACAGACCATTACATATCCCAAAATTTTAGCTGTGCTGATTTATAACATTTCAGTATCATCATCATCTGGACCTCCTTTCCCACCATAGGGCAGGGTGAAGAGTAGCAATGTCCAGACAGCCCAAGCTTGCCCAATCCAATGGGCCATGCTGCCATTCACTCATCATTCAAGCCCCTAGAATCCTGGCTCCATCTGATACACCAAAAACGTCCATCACATTCCGCAACTTCACATAAACGTCTCCGATAGAGTCAATCCGGACGCTGTCATGTTAAGATGGGGTGCCAAATCCCTGATCATGCACTTCTCACGACATTCAACCAGCCAGCTCGATCTCTTGTCAGTCCCTGGCCTCTCCAACTTCCATACCTCCCTTCCTCACACACTCATCCACCATAACTCTCCACCTTCTCCTTGGCCTACATCACCTCCTCCCTTCTTCAGATTTGCTCAGATATACCTTTTTCACAGCTTTACTGTTATCCATTCTCTCTACATGAGAATACCATCCCAGCACACTCTCTTCGATTCTGACGTCCACAGACTTCCTCACTCCATATCTTTCACGAATCGCATTATTTCATATCCTATCCACTCTCTGTACTCCACATACATTCCTCAGCAGTCCCATCTCCACTGCTCTCACTCTTAACTCTTCATTTTTATGCCACACCATAATCTCACATCCTTATGTTAAAGTTTGCACCAACACTCCTCCATGTTAGCCTCGTGCAGCTGCAATACTCAAGCCTCTGTTTCTTATCCAGGTCTTCATAGCACCAGCTACTTTCCTTCCTTGTGTTACTCTACTTTCCACTTCTTTTGCAGATTTTCCTCACTTTTCTATCACTGTGCCCCGGTAGCTGAACTCTCTCACCAATTCCAGTCTCTCTCCATTCACTGTAACATCACACTGGGAGTAACCTTCTCTTTCAATAACCATCACTTTCCTCTTTTCTACATTAACTCTGAAGGCATGATGCTCACAGACATCAGCAAAACTCTGCACTAGCCTACCGAGTTCTTGTCCGGTATTTGCAAGTAGTACTGCATCATGAGCATACAACAAAATTGAGATACTGTATTCCATCCATTACCAATGCCATCCTTCTCCAGCATAATTCTACAAAAATACAATGTTTGTTTATTCTAAGCAAGGTCAGCATGCATCTACATGGTCTGACAGTGGAACTTTGAGGGGGATGGCCAGGGATGCTAGGCAACCCTGTTATGCTACAGGACCAGTTTAGGACCATCATGCAGTACACAGCAACTTGTCTTCAGGAGGTGCTTGATCAATCACTCCCACATTTTTATGTGCCAATACATGTATCTTTGGTCTTTGGTGTTTTGTGTCTCTCGCAAGTATCAAACTAATTTATCCCACCGAAACAATATTTTGAAACAGTGTGAGATCGATGTAAAGAAAGTTCTTCTGGAACCTATGTCATGTTAAATTGACATCCTACTCTATCTAACACCCCCCCCCACCTCCTCATTCTAAGTCTCTCCTAATCTGAATAAAATAATCTGGGGAGAGTAAGAATGAAATAAAGAATACTTCATGGGACTGAAGAGGTTAAACTTTATAGCACTGCCATAACACATGTCACTTCTTTAGCACCAAAAGAAAGTTGGATCCCACAACAAATAATGCAGTACCTGTACTTTAAGACACTGGCAAGAGGCACGATAACTCTCCTGAGATTCTAAGTACACATGTGATTACAGTAATCTGATGCAATGAGGTTACACCAAAAACTTCTTTGATTAATCCACAGAGTAAAGGGTAATATAAAACTTTCATCTCATAATGGCTCATGTATCATGGTAAATTTAGGAAGAATCTTCATAATTTAGATCATATTACTGATAACTCCTATCATCTATATCCAGGACAGTCAAGACTATTGCTGGTATCATCAACATAACACAAATTCTATAAGTGGGGTGAATAAACCGGAAAAATGAAGAACACGAAAGTGCACCAACTACTGATCATAACACTGGTCAGCAAAAATAAACCTCATCTCGTCACTAATTTAAGCCTTCAGAAATACTCAGTGTTGAGAAAATCCAACATGAATTAACCTCTGACAACGTGAAATTAAATTTCTGAAGTCTAGTATTGATACTTGAAAACTGTAACCAAAAAAGCCAATTTTACTGATGAATACCTCAACAGTAAAGCATTTAACTTAGACTGTACGCCATCTCCATCATTTGCTGTTCCCATCACAATATCAGATCACTGTAATTCAAAATATACTACCTTATTTGGCCTTAAAGCTATGAATGAGATTATACTTTTGAGTTAAAGTATGTCAATTTCCCAAGGATGAAGAAAAATAAGTTATAATGCAGGGTTACAAGTCTGTGCAATAGATGAAGTGCCAGTGCGAGATGTTACTGTAAGATACGCTAGCATGTGCAGTATGACAGCATGAAGTAAGGTAGTGTGAAATGTGTGGTACGACTGAGGTACAGCACTGTATGGTATGGCAGTGAGTTATAGTTGTGTGTGTAGTATGACATTAAGAGATGTGACTGTGTGTGGCGTGAGGTACTGTAGCACCTTCAGCTGCACAGTGACATTCCTAATGCCAAATAGAAATGCTGGCAATTTACATACGAGCAAGACACTCCAATATGTGCACAGACTTAAAAAAAACTTGGAAAAATAGGGCCTTACCAAACATAACTCTCCTAGAAAAAAAGTTATACTTCCCTCATGGTCAAAACTGGCTTAAAGAGGACAATAATGTAAATGATACTGTCAATGCTTCAGATAAATGCTATGGCCTCCACGATAGATATTACTAATTATTGCATACATTTTCAAGCATCCACCACCTTAAGTATCTTGTGTGAAGCTCACCAGTAAGTATAAAAACCTTAAATATACACTTATCCTATAAACATACTAAATGTTTGCACTTCAAGTAGTTTTGTTGAGACATTAGTCACTAAAAAATGCAGACTCAAAATTCCAAAACTTATTCTATCAAGATGTAATTCAGATGGTAAAAAAAAAAAAATTACTGTATTACATCCTTTGACAGCACTTTCCTTAGACTTTCATACCAATTTAATGGAGGCCTTCAGCATCAAAAGGGCAAGTCAACTATCAACCATGTCCTGATTTTCACATTGCTTCAAGCTCATCATGTAATCCTGCATATGCTCGTATGCTAAGTCTCCTATCTTTGACTTTATGGCTAGCTTACAAGATACATTAGGTGATATTCTGTATAAGGTCCACTGCAAGACCAAACATTCTTCCTGGGGAAAACGTCAGCTAGAATGAACATTTTTCCCATACTGGCCAAACAAAGATCAGGAAGAAGAGTCTGTTGCAAGTCTGTGTACATTAAATTAACTTTTTTTGAAATCACATACAGCACTTCAACAAATTATATGACTAGTTACAAAATTACATGAAATTACTGAGCACAAACTTTAACCTAAATTACCTACAAGTTGACCTGCCCTTCACTCTCTGAATGCCTCCTAATCATTATCATGACAAGTACCCAAATAAAACTACTTGACCATTTAAGCTACATTAGCCTACAGAGTGAAGTATAAAAAGTTACATTATTCTCTACAATTTAACACTAAGGATATATGAACACTAGTTAAAGCCAAATGATATACCATAATGCATATACAGTATAAGACTATGGGAACTAACTGGAGACCTGATGCGATGTATTTTCTCAATTTGGCAATCATCACGTACAGTAATCCCTTGGTTATTGGGCACTTCGTTTTCACAGCCAGAATAAAATCTGAGCTCCTGCTATTACACTGCATTTTTCAGACCAAAATCTCGTGTGCCTGAGCTGGGCTGAGCCCAAAACCTAGTCCACCAAGACACACACACAGGTGGTTAGGACCATTAAGTCTCCACTCTCTAGCCTCGGAACCCCTTACCTCAAGCCAACCTCGTCTCTCAAAGATACGTGTATCCAGTAACAGATTAGGTAAATATTTTGCGTTATTGTGCCATTTTCATCACTTTCTATTAACCAGATTTTGCCAATGTGTTTCTGGTGCTCATCATAACATTATGTATGTATTTAGTTGGTCTAAACTATCATAAACGAGAAAATCAGGGTTGGATCTTAGGTGTCTGGGACCAATTAGAATAAATTCCATAGGTTCTGGGCCTTCATTATTGAGAATTTTCATTATCATGTGCCATGTGCGGTACCAATTATGCACAATAACCACGGCACGACTACTCTGGATGGTCCTAAACTTAACCCACCGAGGCCATGGCCATTTCTTTTCACCATCTTCTTGCTTAAAAAAAAAAAAAAAAAACTCTGAGCAGCAAGAATAAATTGAAAAAAATCATTGTTTCAAGGAGTAAGTGAACCTGATACTGTACCAAGAAAAGGTTCTGTGAGGGTAATTTATAACATATGTCTAAAATAACATCAAAATATAGTCAGTCACTCTGCCCAGTTATTAGTGTACTTGAAACAAACCATTTTAATTAAACCTTCATTAATATTTTTCATGTGATATAATCCACTGGAGGTTCAATGACTCCACTTCACCAAACTTAACCATGGAGCAACATTTTGGGGCAAGTGTTTGCATAATTGGTCAAGCAACACAATTTAACAGTTGTTCTCAGTTGACCAACACCAATGTGCCTTAAGGAGTTCATTACAATGAGGGTTTACTTTAAGTTACATGTTTTTAGGGTAATACTCTCCATGAAATAGAGAAAACCTGGACAATGTCTATCAGAAGACTAGTAGATGAAAGTTAAAGAACTGAATACCAGGCATCACTGAAACTGACCAAAAATACAGTTAATAAAATGTCAAAACCAATTAGTGCTATTAAATATACTAGCAATTACAATAAAGCTGATATCTGAATAATATGTGATAAATGAAGAACACATTAGTAAAGCAGAAAAAGTAACAAGAGGCACAGTATGACAGTACCTCATAATACTAGACTGGCACTAAGTGGACTACAGGTGATCCTTGTTTTATGCCAAGCATGTTTTCCAAATATCAAAGCTTTTGTCATAAATATGGTAATGTATGACTAAACTGGGGGAACAGGCAAATCAGTTTTATCTGCAAAGAAATTTTTAAGAGGCAGTATTTCTGTAATTTACTAAGGATTTAACAGCAAAAAAGAATACAAGAAGGATGACATATAAAGAATAATATTACTGTACTTGCTACTGAACACAATAGCAAATTAAAAAGCAAGCCAGCATAGCACAGAATTCAAATGGCACACAGAGATCTCCAGCAAAACTTTCTCCTCCTTATGAGAATGCAGTTAACCTGGCAATGAAAGAGCAGGATTAGACTCTTCAGTCTGAGGGCATCTTCCAATTTATTCTTATTATTTCCAGACAACTTCACTTGTATTTTGAGAAATGCTGAACTGGAGAAGTTGGATACAACTTATATTAGCTCCTTCAGTACCAAGTGACTCTCCTTAGATGAATAAACTGGCAGCAGAGTAATCCCCCTATTATTCGACAAATGTCATTACTGTATCTGAAAAAGCAAAAGAAATCTGGCTGAATTAAAAGGATATATATTTTTTTATACAGCAGCCAGCCTGCTCCACCTGTTAAACACAGTAAGCTGTCTGGTGCAGGTGTGTAATAAGTTTGTTCCCTTTGCTGCCACATCAGAGCTTTTGCAGGGGCTTATGTTGCTTGTCTTTGTGTTGGCATGTGTGTGCATGGCTACCCCTCCAACAATGCATGTGAGGAACACCATGTCCTTTGAGAAGAAGTGGGAGATGATCAGATGATTCAACGAAGGCTAGCCAATGAATTGCATGGTAATGCACTACGGCATCTCCTCTACACCACTAACCTCACGGGAAAATAAACAAAATCCTCTACAGTACTATAGTAAGGTGAGTACAGTATACAGTAGCTGTATATTTTAATGTAAACTACTGTACTGCATTTCTCTCATTTATTGCATTACTGCATGTCTTTCCAGCATAAATTACTGTAAGCAGAGTATACTGAATGTATATACAATACAGTAGTACTGCATAATATACCATACCATGCCTTTATATCAGGAAAGCTTTATTCCGGCTGTTGTTTCTACTTTCGAACAGATATACTGTACAGTACACTATAGGGTTTTTGAAGGAATTATATTCCCATAGAGTGGCCTGGGGGGGGGGATAGTATTATCCAAGAAACTGTATTATCTGACATGACTTTGGCTGAATTATGATGGATAACTGGGGGGTTAGTGTAGTTAAAATAAAACATAAAGAAACCCTCCAGCTGAAGAAATTAAATTCAATAATCCTGTCAGGAAAATTATGCAAAATTAAAGCTTACTGTCATCAACAAAAGGAAAACTGTACTGTACCTGGCTGTGTAGGAAACTAACAAGGAATAAGTAAGACTGAGTTAGGTCTAGAATTAACAAGATGACAATGAAAAAGCCTCCTCACCGTTCTCTAGCAAATATAAAGACAAAAATTATGCTCTGAATGGATTAATGAAGGATTAGCAAGATTAACTCCAGTATGATTATGCATTTTTCATTTTAATCAGACTGCCAACTGCCAACTTCATTCAATGAACAGCAATTCCAATCAATGATCTCATTCCACTCATCGAGGGATGGGACTGATTAAGTCTCTCTCTAATCCATCCAGTTCAAAAAGTCAATTAAGAGGCCATTAAAATCATCAGGAGGGCATAAAAATGATATACAAACATGTTATCAGACTGAAG
This sequence comes from Birgus latro, assembly GCA_018397915.1. Classification (NCBI taxonomy): domain Eukaryota; kingdom Metazoa; phylum Arthropoda; class Malacostraca; order Decapoda; family Coenobitidae; genus Birgus; species Birgus latro. Next base: position 6,816 of record JAGKTI010009299.1, on the reverse strand, counting down.
GGCTTAAATAATCCTACATGAAAAATACAAAGCTGAAAAAACATGATGGCAAGTATTCTTGCTTCATTGTTCTCCAGAAAATAATTCATCTGAAGAGGGATCTAGTAAGGGAAGAACAAGGTGAAATTACCCAACACAGAAAAAAAAAAAAAAAAAAAAAGACGGTATGGGCATATAAAGAAGATGGAGGACGACAACTGGGAGCAGAGAGCAAGAAGTGTGAATGTTGCGGATAAGGCTGCAAGAGGCAGACCAAAAAAGACCTCAGGGATTGAGGACTAAATAAGGAGGCTGCCAGCGATGAAGCAGCACTGAGAGCCACCATTAGGTGAACAAGGCCTATGCACGCATGCATGTTGGAGCCTTTATAAACTATATGACAAAATAAGAAATCAGTCCACTTGTAGCTATTCAGAAAACAAAAATTAACTAGTCTGCAGAGAACTCAGCAAGGAGACAGCAATGAAATACAAGACTTGGAGAATAAACATGGCATCAAAGAAATAATATTCGTTATCACTGAGAAAGTACGACCCTGAATAAACTCAAGAACAAATATTTATCTTGAAAAAAAAAAAAAAATCAATCTACAAAGGAACAGAGAGATTAAATGATCCACCATGAAAAACATTACTCATACTGAACACATTAGCAAAGAACCAGTCCTTATACATCTTAATTTTCATCCTTACCTCATTTCCCTGCTAATGAATGGAAGAAGGCAAAATTCAATGACTGAAACAGAAAAGTACAAAACTAACACATACAGTAATATAAACTGAGTGACAGGAAGAAAATGAAGCTGCAAAAGTGCCCTTAACCCATTTAATTTGATATAATTCTGTAGTTTTATAGTTTATGCTTGCTATCATGTTGTTTTATTCTTAACTTGAATAGTCACCTAGACTCGGTCTGATTATACTAATAGAATATGATATCGTGCTGATGTTAATGACAGAGAGAGGTGGTGAAAACAGCAAGTGAAGGGGAGAGAATTAAAGACTGAATGGCAAGAAAATGGTCTGACACATGAACATTATAAGAAAATAACTGCAAGGCTTGTTATATCAATAATCAAATTGGTCATCCACCACCACTTCATTATTTATATACTGTATATTTTTTTACCTATGGATGGAATAAGGTAAAGTCAGGATGATGATATGAGTATATGGCAATAAAATAAATCCATATTATATTTCTAAGTACTGTAAAAAGGGGCCAGGCATTCACGAGTAATATAGGAAGATTATGCTGGGCAGAGAACACAAGACAACACAGGAAAAATAGAGATAAGCCTGTATAAATCACACTCATACTAGGACTTATTAGGAAAGAAATCGAAGTGGGAAAATGTATCAGAAAAACGGCCAACAAACGGGCAACGCAAAAAGTAAACAGCTCAACTACAACATCTAGTTCCATTTATAATTTAAACTGGTTAAAGAGCATGGAAAATACAAGGTAAGGCTGAAAATTAGTAAACCAAAAAGATAACAAATGAAAAAGATATGGCCAATAACGAGCAACCCAAGAGGAAAACAGGAAATGGAGAAAGTCAAGGCCAAAAATGGGTAAACTAAGATAAAAGGTTGACTGCAAGATGCCACCCCATCTATTACTCATAGAGGTAAAGTGCAGCAAGAGCAGAGGCCAGAGCAAGACCAGCAGAGGCAACCATAGCAGTGGCAGCTGGGGGAATAAAACGGTATCCTTTTGCCCCACTGTTTGTGTCCCGGGCCCTGGCATCATCTACCGCCTTCCGCTCGGCCTCTGGAAGATCCAGGTACACGCAGTCCATCCCAACACTGTCCTGCAGGGCGATGATGGCCTGCGGGTCGAATGGTTCTGACACGGGGCTCCAGATGGTTATGGTGCTGTCCGGAACCTGATTAGGAACATTTGCATGAACTTTATATCATGGGAGTATGAAGAGATGAGATGAAGTAACAAAAATAAGTGGGCAGTGAAAAATAAAGATGAGTGAAGGGAGTGCTCTTGAGTATTGTTGGAAGGTATATGGAAGAATTATTGTAGAGAAACCATGGGATATCAGAATGCCTGGTGAGTGATGAACAGAGTGGCTTTAGGAGTGGTATAGAATGCATGGATCAAATATGTGCAATGAGAAACTGGGAATGGCTTGTGAGGAGTATATGTATAAGGTCTTCATGGGTCTGGAAAAAGCATATGATAAGGAAAACAGAGAAGACTTATGGAAGGGTGTGTAAGTACGATGCAGATGGTAAGCTGCTGAGTACCGTTGTCACTCCTTTTTAACTTGACAGTCATCAGACTGATAATTCAGATAGGTGTGATGCTATGTGCAGAATGTTTTTTGACCCATCAGGTGGAGCCAGAACTCTGAGGGCTTGAAAGGTGAGTGGGAGTGTGGCTCATTCAACTGGGCAGACTATGTTTAATGAATGACTCATTCTATTGAGTTTTTCAGACTCTCTGGACCCCAGTTCACCCCATCTTGGAACTGGAAAGGTCTGGATGATGACTGAAGATGACTGATGATGATTAAATATGAAGATGAAAATGATGATGATAATGAATGAAGATGAAGATGATGAATGTAATGATGACTGAAGATGATGATGACAGATGATGATGATGACAGAAGACGAAGAAGATGAAGTAAAGAATATGAGAAAACAGTAAGAAAAGAAGAAAAAGTAAAAGAAAAAGAAAAAAAAAAGTACAAAGAAATTCATCCATCATCTAATCCTATGTTGCCCCATGAGAAGTGTAGGAGCACGGGGCCAGGCAAGTTGGTCCTGACATTTAAGATGACAGTGACCAGCCTCACTCATTCCTGAGTGGCACTGCGTGAGTAATAAACCCCAGCCACCCCTTGGATATAAACCTACATAGGCTCAATCCGATTGGAGCACCTTAATTACCCACTAAACCAAAAGGCACCATAATTTGGTTACATGGTTACCACCCAGCATAGTAAATGGTTTCCTGGTGTACAGGAAACCATTTGGCTTGTCACTCAGTGTAGAGTCACCCACAGGCAGAAGGGAGAGGAAAAAATGAAGGAAAGAAAGACAAAAGAGGGAGTGTAAAGTCATCAGTAGGTAGAAGGAAGAGGAACGAATGAAGGAGTGAAAGACAGAAGAGGAACGAAGGAAGAGATGAAATGTCAAACACCCAGAGCAGCACTACATCGAGTGAATGGATGGTGTGCGCCTGCACTTACCATCTAAAAGAGGGGAGGAGGAGGAGGAGCCTTTAAGTTCACCAGCAGTCATGGATCAATGATCTTATTTTGTCTCAACATGGAAAAATGAAAAAGAAAGACCAAGAACAAACAAAAGTGATGAAACAGTGGTGAGTTGATATTTGCCTTTCACCTATGCATGGGGGGGGGGGGAATTGTATCAGCAAGGGAGACAAAGGAAAACGAAAATCAAGAATGGTGTGGTACAAGTGGATGGGTATCTTACAAAAGGAGGGTTTAAGTCTTACAGCCACCTCTGACGAACTGTGACACTGAGCACATAACAGTCAATGACATAGCCATGGCATTTTATCGTCCTTACTTTCTACCTCTGCAATGAAAATGGTCTTACGGCTACAGACAAAATACTTACACATCTCACAAGATAACCAGGTTCCATTTGCTGGTTATCTGGTTACCATCCAATATAGTAAATTGTTTCCTGTGCTATAGGAAACAACATGGTTTTTCATTAAATGCACATATACACAATGGTAGTTCTACAGTAAGTGAATGGATGGTGACCATCCCAATAACACTCACACAATCATGCATATACAAAAGCATGCACACGGACATGCACACAAAACCTGAGACCCTAAAGTAATATGTAGTAAAATGCAAACTAAGCATCACAATTTAAGTATGATACAGTAAATATATAGAAAAGAAACAAGCTATGCTAAGGACAAACCAAAGAGGATTACCAACAGATAAAATGAGAGCAATAACAAGAGAAATGTATAAAAATAGCACAAAAAATACAGTGTAGACACTATTAAGCCTTTTAAGAGGGCAGGGGCTTATCTCAATTGAATTCATTTACCCGGTAGTGGCAAGAACAAAATACAGTATTTAAATGAGACCCTGCTCACTAAAAGGTTTACCACAATCGGTTCCGAGCCTTTAGATAGTGGAATTTCCCACAGCTGAACATAACTGTCTGGCAACACCTGATTAAAATATCCTACATTATTCCCTGGCCAACAAAGCATCAACAACACAACATAAACATTATACTTCATTGATTTTTCCATGACGAACATGCACAACCAAACTAGGTAGGTAGAGAGAGAGAGAGAGAGAGAGAGAGAGAGAGAGAGAGAGAGAGAGAGAGAGAGAGAGAGAGAGAAAATAAAGTACTAGAGTAGCAAGTAGTGACAAAATGACCTGTTTCTAAGAGGAAAGTTTGGAAGATGAAAAGCGAAGATACAAGGGATGCCTTCTACAGCAAGATCAGTGGACTGGCGACTGAGCATGAGGCTGTGGAGAGAAGTAGGTCTGTCCAAAACGAAACCAAACTTGAATAGTGCACCAACTAGCCGGCATGAGGTCTGTCCAAAAAGAAATCAAACTTTTAAATAACGTATCAACTAGCCACTGTAGCGTGATTGCAACAGGAGCGCTGTGTAGCAGCAACTTTGAGCTTGTCTAACACTAGCTGCATCACACATCACTTAGTCATCGAGGTACACAAACTTACGTGAATGTGTGACCATTGTGTTCTTGGCGATTTGTTGCAAGCTGAACAATGAAGAATCTTGAAGCATGAAAATGTTTTAACTGGGTATAACTTTTCCAGAGACTTTTGCTGCAACAGACTTATGGGGACGATTGTTTGAGCCATATGCAATGTCACACGCCATATGCAATGTCACACATGGTTCCAGCAGTTCAAATCAGGATGAATATCCACCGAAGACCATGCCAAAACTGGAGGGCCTTCCACACCAAGAGAAAACAATCACATTGAGAAAGTGTGTGCTGTGATCCATGAAAACTGTCGCCTCACAGTCTGGTAAGTTTCCAAAGAAGTAGGCATCTGTAAAAATTTGTGCCACAAGATTTTGACCCAAAAACTGAAGATGCATTGTCCGGCAGCAAAATCTGTTGCATCTGCTGGCTGATGAGCAGCAAGAGAACCGTGTCACAGTCAGTCAGGAGCTGTTTGACTGTTTGAATGCTGATGAAAACTTTCAGAAAAATGCTATAATAAGTGAGGAAACATGGGTGTACAGCTACAATGTCAAAACAAAAAGGCAGTCATCGCAGTGCATTGGAACACTGCCACTGGAGGGTAGGAGGGGGGGGGGCACACTGAAATTACTCAAATAGATGACATTAATGGTCTTTTTTGACTGATAGGACATCGTTCATCGTAAGTGTTCCATGTGATCAGATGGCTAACAAAGATTTGTACTTGAACGTCCAGGGGCATTTGGGGGAGGCAGTGTGAAGGAAGAGGCCTGAGGCATGGACAAACAAAACCTGGAAGAAGTTCAGGGAGCTGATGCCTCTCCTGACATTGAGAGGACTCTCCTTATGTGCTAAGGGGTCTTTGTATGTAGCATGTGTTAGGAGTGTGATGCTGTATGGTAGTGAGACCGGGGCAGTAAAGGAAGAGGATATTCGCAGGCTTAAACATACATAAATGACAACGATTAGGTGGATGTGCAGTGCATCCCTGCGTGCAAAGCCTGGGGGGGCTGGGTTTACGATGGAAGAGTTGAGTTGGATGAGACTGGAGTGTATTGGTGTTGTGATGAGGAGAGGTAGGCTGAGGTGGTCTGGACATGTGGAGAGGATGGGGGATGATACTGGGTGCAGAGAGTGAGAAGTGTTAATACTGGGGGAAGGGGTTGTGAGGGGTGGACAGAGAAAGACATGGGACGACGTCATTAAGGGTGACCTCGGGGTTAAGGGATTGAACAGGGAGGCTGCCAAAGATTGAGCAGCATGGAGAGCCACCATTAGGTGACCAAGGCCAACGCATGCAAGTGTGTTAGAGCCTTCAAAAACGAAACTGCACCTTGACAATGCACCTGCCCACACATCGCTCCTTATCTGTGATTTTCTTGACAAAGTACGAGACGATTATTGTCTCCCAGCTGCCCTACTCTCTGGATTTGGCCCCTTTGGACTCCCCCTACTCCCCATCCAAGTTGAAATCCACCCTGAAAGCTCACTGATTTCAGACAACAGAAGACACAAGAAAATTCGCCAAGGGCACTAAACACATGTTCACTCAAGGGCATGTATCTAGATGACTAATTGACATGGCATGGGGTGGCTGGTGACAGACTAAAGCTTAAAACTGCTGCAACACACCATTCCCATCATGATCAAGCAATGCCAACTGCAGTAGTTAGTGGGCCATCTACAAAGTTTGGTTTCTTTCTGAATAGTGTTCAAATTAATTAGCATTACAGAGCTCCAAGAACAATATCTTGAGTTGTTCATTCATTGTGTGGACAGAACAAGGGGTCCTCCAAAATATACAGTAACATGGTGGTGGGATGAAGGAGCAGATGCCAAAAGATGGCTTTTTAGGGAATAAAAAAGGGGTGGTACCAGAGAGGAATAAGTGGCAGCAAAATAGTGCCAAAAGAGGTATATAGGGCAAATCTGAGTCTTAAACTTTTACTGGAGAGCCTAAACAGTGCTGAAGAGAGGAATGTGGTACTTAAAGTGGCTAAACTGATAATGAGAGAAAACAGGGATACCAAAGGTGAGTTGTGTGTGAAGAATGATGAAGGAAAGGTAGTGGTGGATAGTGAGGATATTAAGGATGCTTGAAGAAAGCA
>JAGKTI010009298.1:0-31311 GCA_018397915.1 Birgus latro | reverse complement strand
ACAGTATACAAACAATATATATGTTCAGTGATGAATTATGCAAGCCTTTCTTAGGCTTCTAATCTCACTACAACACACTACAATACTCTACACACCATGAAGAACAATTCCTTAAAAATAATCGCAGGCTGCACAGCTACTTCACCCACAGGCCACCACCATCAAGAAACCAGAGTCCTCAAAGTCTAGGATCATCTAGACATAAGAGGCACACAAATTCTCGCCACTGCCTCCACAAACCCACAACGTCCACTACACTATACGGCAGCACATCCACACACACCATGGAACATCAAAACAACACCCAGCACATGATATCATACACAAATACTGTCATCTTCCCCCCCCCCCACCCTCGCCCACCTCAGACCAGCTTCCAGAATCATATCCATTCTCAAATCACTCGCCGCTCCATTCAGTCACTTAAAGACAACACACAGCTGCATGCATGGCCTCCTGATATCAACCCTTCTGAATCCTATCTCCCTCATGAAGACAGAGTCCACCTGGCCAGGCTGAGACGTGGTCATCATCCAGCCTTCTTGAGTTATCAGAAGAGGCTAGATGACTCCGTTGCTGATGCCTGTCCAGGATGCAACACAGCACCCCATACTATTAGACACATTATGTAAGACTGCTTTGCACACAGTTGCCTGCTAAAACAACACAACATACACTCCTTGAGAGCTCTGTGGGAAAGAGTGGTCTCGGCCGTGGCCTTCCTTAGGGGCTCAGGGCTGTTTGGCCAGACTGCCAAGGGAACAGCTATTACTACTGCTACACCATCTTGGCATGCTGTTTTGGCATTAAATTATGCTTACCTTTGCTGATACCCTAAATTTTCATAACAACCCAACCTACTGTCTTTCCAGCCTTATATAAAGCACCCCCCAAAAAAAAAAAAATGCTAAACACACACACACACACACACAAAACAAAAGATATAAGCAAAATCGAGAGAATACAAAGAACAGCAACCAAGATGTTCCCCAGCCTGGCAGATCTGTCATACAGAGTGCGATGCTGGAAAAGCTGGAGGAAAGGAGAGAGAGGAGAGACATGATTGCAGTATTCAGGGCCATGGTGGGAGTAGATGAAATTGACAGAGATCTGTTTGTATGGGGTAGAAGGGTAAGAAGAGGACACAGAATGAAACTGAAAAAGCCAAGCTGCTTGAAGGATATCAAGAAACATAGTTTTCCATATAGATGCATAGACCTGTGGAATAGCCTGGACAAAGAGATCGTCCAGTCTAAAAACTTAAACGAGTTCAAAGCAAAATCTGACTTGCTGAGAAAGAGATGGGACCCCACAAGTGTAGCACGTTTCTTGTATATCACAACTAGGTAAATACATTACAACTAGGCACACGTATTTCCTGGTTTGGGACGGGTCTATAGGTTGAGGTGGCTGGCATGAAGGCCACCAACAGTCAGAAGCAAATCACGGCCTTACTAATTACTAATTAGTTACAGTAATGGAGACTTAGTTGGGCATGTATTATCATAAATACACAGAAAGGTAAGCATTCTGTGGGTTAGATAGGCACACACATCATGGATCACGGTACTGCACCATGCCAGGCCCAGTGATAATTCGTAAACAAAAAACAACTGATTCCATTGGATGAAAGGTGGTGGTGAAAGACTTGTAGTTCTTGTATTTCCACCTTAAATAAATAATTTAATGCCAAATTATTATCCTGACCTAAATTATGATATTATAGTGAGTTTGGATAAAGTTACCATAGGTTAGTTTATGTTAGATTAGGCCAGTTTTTGGTTAAAGTTAGTTTAGACTGTGTTAGGTTAGGTTAGGTTAGGTTAGGGTTGGCTTGGGTAAGTTAGGTTAGGTTATTTTTGGTTGGGTTTGTTTATATTGTTAGGTTAGACAATTTAAGTTAGGTAAGACTTGTGTTTGAATAGGTACTGTAAGGTTTGGCTTGTAATAATAAGTACTGAACTTTGCTCATGTTGTCCTGTCTTAAATTATTTTGGATATCTAAGGATGATTTTATGCAGCTTATGGAAAAATATACTGAACCGAAGGGGTTATATACGAAGTCTGTGTATCTATCTATCTATTGCCAGGTGCCACAATCCCATAAGGGGTGGCCATTTGACCCTGAGTTATTTGTTTTATGGGGAGGGGCACTGACCCTCCACCAACTCACTTGTTGACACATAGGGAGCATGTATGGTTTGGTTATATGGTTACCACCCAGCGTTGTAAATGGTTTCCTGGCTTACAGGAAAACATTTGGCATGTCACTCAATGTAAAGCCACCTGTAAAGGAAAGAAAAGCAATAAGAAGTGACGGGAAAGATGGGAGAAATAGGAAGAGAGGAGGGCAAGCACAGAAAAAGAATGATAAGGCTAAGGAAGAAGTAGGCAGCACTACATCAAGTGAGTGGATGATGGTCACCACTACCTACCACTAATACTGTATATGCTATCCATAATTTTCTGGACTAATGCTATATAAATTTGAAAACTCACCATAGCTCCTGTTGGCCACCATCACCCTTGAAAGAGTTCCCTTGCACATTGATACACTGGTCCCAGCTCTTCCTCCATTGATGGAACACTCCCTGGAAGTCCTTTTCGATGAAAGTGTCAAGCACTGCCTGCTGTTCCTTCTGGATGTCCTCAGTGGTATCAAAACAGTGTCCTCTCAGCTTGATCTTCATTTTTGGGAATAGAAACAAGTCACAAAGGGCCTGGACAAGATGGTTTCATCTTCTGAGGGTGAGTTCAAGAAGCTCAATGAAGACATAGACACGTTGCTGCGGTGAGAATCCTCTGACATGTCACAAAACTAATTCCCACCTCCTCACCAATATCGTCAATGCTCCGATGTTGATCCTCACGGATGAGTTGCTGAATTTTTGTGACATTCTGAGGAGTTGTGCTGGTTGAGGGCATCTCTGTGTGGTTGTCTTTGTCAACTGATGTTCAGCTGGCCTTGAACCATGCCTGCCACTGAAACACCTGTGTCTGACCAAGAGATTGCTCACCAAACACTTGTTGAATCATTGTCAGGGTCTATTTTGCATTTTTGTAGAGATTCGCAGAAAATTTGATGCAAAGTCACTGTTCCTTTTTTATATCTGTCTGAAAATCGCCTGATGACACATGCACAAGAGCAAACAAATGAATGCCACAAATCCCCACGTCTACCTAGCTCCTCGGCGCATGACACACTGACTCACAGTGCATGTTAGTACCTTGTATGACTGAATCCAGCACAGTTGCCGTTTTTAACATCCTATAATTCTAAAGGAATTTGGTGGTGACAGAACATAGAATGTCAGTCCTATGATTCTAGAGGGTTTTGGCAGCAACAGAGTGTAGAGTAAGTCAGTGTAACAGCACTTGGCTGGTACTGGAAGCATCCAGTCTACATTATGAAACAAATGTGAGAGCAGTCAGTAGCTACCTGTTGTTTAATGGTGCAGAGGTGGCACTGGGAGGAGTAGCCTGGCACCCATAGTCACACATAGGACTTGCCAGATGTGTGATACAGTCAGTGGTTATTTTTTGCTTAACCCCAGACCATCTGGCCAAGCAGATCCATTAGCTACAGGCAAGCAACACCACAGGGTTGTCCCATGCAATGATCTGATGTTCCTTTGTGGCTGACAGTACCTAACCCAAGCAAGGTGCAGGGAATAGTGTGGTTTGGTTCCTGGATGAATGCCACATTTGCACATCTCCACCCAGTTAATAGGGGCACCATAGCAGGCTCCACTTCACCCGATACTTTGGTTATATTGTTGCCAGCTAGAGTTGTAATGGTTTTCTGGGTTATAGGAAACTATTAGGCTTGTCACTGAGCACAGAGCCACCTGATATGGAAAGGAGAGTAATAAATCGTAACAGAAAGGGCAGGGAGAAGTAAGATGAGAGGAAGGCAGACAGAAATAAACTGAGAAGGGAGAAGAGAGAAGTTTAGTACTACCATACATCAAGTGAGTGGATGGTGGTTGCCATCACCTCATACCTTCAGTGATTGTTTAAATTATGTAATTATAATTGCATGTATCTTTGTTTTAGAAATACTTTACATTTAAGCTTTACTGGTTTTTGTATTTCCTCAGGAAGTACACATTAATCTGTTGATTCCAGGCCAGTAACTTATAAAAGTATTACATAGTTGCATTGATGTAACATTTAAGTATTTTTCCACTAGATAGTCTATGTTGTTTATGTAATGAAGTGATTTGTGATTCAGGTGTGTGGTGAGAGAGCAGCTGGACATGCACAAGGCTTCTTGCAGTCAGTTCATCAGAGGAGCTGATGTGGACTCCAGCTAAAAGGTAATGATTGTGCCAAGACTCAGATCTTCAAGTTGATGTTTCTGGCTCTGCCTTTATAAAGTGTTGTATTGTAAACCATTGTTTTGCATAGCTAAAGTATTCCCAGGTTATACTGTGCGTTGTGCAAATGGAATCTGCAAAAAAAAAAAAAACTTAAGATTCCCCCTGTTTTGGTATTGGGGAAGAGTGAATCATAAATTTTCCCCAAAGGTCTGTCTTTTGGCTCTTTAAAAAGTTTTTTATTATCTTCAGTACAGGAATGATTCCAGTATAGTGTGGCTTACTGTCAAACTGTGCCACCATTGATGTTATCCATGTCTCTGATGCACAGTAATGAGGTGGCAGGAAATTCAGAATACATTCCAAAAGTAATATAGCAGTTACTTGGTGATTACTCATGGAAGGAATGTCACATTTTAAGGGTTAAAGATATATTGATCATGAATATCACAGTAAAGTGATATTAAATGTTAAATAATTTTTTTTTCTTTTTATAACAGTTCATGTTGTACACAGAGATTTGCAAACCAGCCCTTAACCCCTTCATTATCGAAATCGATAAGGTTTACGCTTGTAAACCTAGAAAAAGTTCTGGCGAGGAACCGATAATTGTAAGGTTTACGGTGGTAAACCTGATAAGCATAGGGAGGTATAGGAGGGTAGGAGTGTTGGTTTTGGGGTTACTAGAGAGACTTGGGTTGTAAGAACTGGCAACTTGACTCTGACGTCATTCTCCTTGTCATGGCCATGCCATGGCCATATCAGAGTCCATGCCAGGCCATGATTGACATCATTTGGGTATTTTGGATATGATTTATTATTTCAAATGTTTTGGGCATATATATAGACCTATATGGTATGATATAAACAGAAAAAAATAGTTGCACTAGGCATATCAGCACGTGGTTACCATGACAACCACCCTCCTAGGCCCCACAACCAACCAACCAGCAGCCAATTCTCACCCGCAACCCCTCAGTATCCCCCAAGCTGCATGCTGTGACTGTGTGTGTTTTTTTTTTGGCTGTTTTTGCGTGATCATGGCGTCATCTGATACTGATGACGAATTTGATACAAAGCTTGCTAGTGAGTTAGATGAGTCTGACGACAATGAAACTCAATCAGACATCAGTGAGTGAGTCAGACGATGATTATATACCAGAAAACGACAGTGATAGCGAGAGTACGAGTGATGAAAGCGAGATAGATAAGTGCTCAAATCCCAGCCCTGTAGGCTTGCCAGGTCCCTGAGGACCTGCCTTCACCCTCTTGTCGGATCCGTTTGCAGATCAAAGGCCACCTCCACTACCTACACTTCACCTGGACTTTCCCAACGTACATCCTGCAGTGTATCAGCGCCACGAGGAGCAACATATGAGTACTGTACTGTATATACCTTTTTATGTCTGTAAAGTCTATATTTATAGGAACAATGAAAGTTTAGTAAAGTATATACAGTAGGCGCGGAAAGTATTGACGCTAAAGGGCCGACGTCATTCTTTTTCGCGTTAAGTGAAGTAGGGTCAATACTACCCTCCCCTGTGGTGCGAAATGAGCTGACGCTTTTTCAACGGGAGCTGGCAACCCTGCTTGATAGGTTTGGCACCACAGGAGCAGGCTCAGTAATGTTTGGGCAGCCACAGGAGGAGGATTGTCTCTGTGTATGATGCACCACGAGGGCATGTTTTGACTCAAATAACACAGTTATTTGGTTACCTACCACATTCTCATCAGGCCTAAAGTAACCACAAGCAAGGACAAACGTGTGGAAGTGATTACTTTATATAAAGCTGGCCACAAACTCCCATTTATTGCAAATCAGATGGTGTTAGACTGAGGACAGTGCAGAGACTGGTGAAGTAGTTCAAGGACAGTGGGGAGGCCATTCCTCCCACTCCACTTCCCAAGCCTGGGAGACCTCGTAAGACAACCTTCAGGACCCGTCAGCTGATCTCAAGGCAAGTTAGCAAGGATCCAAGGCTAACAGCATGGGATTTAAAAGAAAAGAACCCACAGTTGCTGGCAGATGTGTCTGTCAGAAGTGTGCAGCAGCTGTTGCATGACGATCTGGGCTACAGGAGTTTTTGTGCTCGTAAAAAACCACTGCTAACTGCACTTCAGAAGAAAAAGAGAGAAAATTTTTGTAAGAAATATCTTGCCTGGAGTGAGGAGCAATGGAAAACTGTGCTTTGGAGTGATGAGTCAACATTTACTGTCACTGGTACCCCTTCATCACGAGTGTACCGCAAACCAGGCAGTGACCCCCTGGATCCTAAGTACACTTCCAAGTTTGTTAAATACCCAGCCTCACTCATGGCTTGGGGCTGCTTTACATGTTATGGTGTTGGTGAGTTGGTAATTCTACCTGCAAATGAAAAAGTGAACCAGAACAATTATTTGGAGCTCTTATGTGATGTTTTAAGTAACTTTTTTGATAAAACCAAGGCAAGAGTATTTATGCAAGATTCTGCCCCTGCACATGTTGCAAAGTCAGTGAAACAGTGGCTAACAGACTGTGAGGTTCCCTTTATTCGAGATTGGCCCGGAAACAGCCCAGATATCAGTCCCATTGAGAATTTATGGGAGCACATGAAGCGGCAGCTGCGTAGTATGGACACATCATCTTTGCCTAAACTTGAGGCTGCAGCTATGGAGCAGTTTTAGTCCGTCTGTTCTGCAAAACTACGCCATCAGTCTCCCCAGACGCCTTAAGAAGATAATAAAGGTGAAGGGGAATGCCAGTAAATACTAAATTCAATGGTGAGTGTTAATTTATTTGTTTCTCCTTGCTAACCACAAGAATGTTTTCTTTTTTTAAGATGGCGTCAATACTTTCCGCGCCTACTGTATATCCCTACACGTATACTACTATAGGAAATGTATTTCAAATCATGCACAGTGTACCTTGTGGTCAACATGTACTTGAGAATATAAAAGTAATATAAAATGAAAAACAGCGCACTTATGATAAACGATCACCCCCCACGCACACGCATGAACTTCCGGGAATTCGGTTTGACGGAGGGAGAGCGGGGCGGCTGGGGGTGGGAGGCGCGGTAATGAAGAGGTTAATAAGACAGACACAGCATTTTTTCTTTAGCTGTTTTTACATACATTTCCATATGTCTTTCATTGCTCAGCAGATTGAATATCCATAAAAATGAATCAGAACTTTTTTTTTTTTGACATAGCAGAAATGAGCTCCATGCAAAATTCGGGTTTACTTGACAGTGTTATTAAGTTGATGGAGATGCTGGTCTAATGGCAGTTGTTGTTCCAGGTACACAGCTGGAGTCAGAGCAGTAAAGCAGTCGTAAACACTGTCATCATCAGGGTGCTGCCTGAGTAATGGACAATAAGTATAAAACAGGACTGAGGGCACATCTTATGTTGTGTTAGCACATCCAGCAAGAGTTAGCTCAGCCAACAACTTACAGGTTATTTTCCATGTAGTGTCCTGTGGAAGATTTTTTTTTGTTTTTTTTGAGGGGATGATTTTGGATGATTTACCTGGTGTGGTATCCTCTGCAATATCTGTTGCTGCAGAGGCAATAGGTAACAGCTATTGAAATGAGGAAGACAGTTGTAATATCAGTCTGAATTGACAGCATGACTCAGCAGTGATGCTCTGTATGTTTAAAGTTATGGTTCAGAAACATTCGCATGTGTTAGCAGTATTTAATCCTTCGGCCGTATTAGGCGACTGTGGTCACCCTACTGATTATTCTTTGTGACGCGTCAGGCGACCACAGTCCACAGCTGAAAAAAAAAAATCCATCCACACATCTGTTGTTTTTGTATAAATACAGTCAGTTTTTATTTTGTGTATGTTCCAGCAAACATTGTACATGTGTTTACTGTATATATACAAGTGAAAAACCTTGCTTGAAGTAAATAATCTCGTCATTATAGCCAAATTAGAGAATTTAAAAATATATTTTTGCATTTTTTCTCAGAAAAAATTTGTACAAATACGGTAAATTTTGATTTCTCTTATGTGCCACCAAACAGTATACATGTGTCTAGTGTAGATATACAAGTGAAAAGGCTTGCTTGACTTAAATAATCTCTTCATTATTACGAAGTTACACAGTTGCAAAATAATTATTTTTGCATTTTTTCCTCAGGGAATCACAATTTTCTCGTAGAGAAAGGTGCTTTTTTTTACCATTATCACACACCAAAAATGGAAGCTTCATGCTCATTTCCTGCTGGAAAAGTAACAAAGTTATAATTAGTACATTATTTTTTTTAGGAAATTAGGCCGTGTAATGATATGTCGCGGCCAAAGGGTTGAAGAAATAATAGCCTGTGTTGAAATTTTATCCTTTTTATGTATTTACAATTATTATCCAGTAATAGTGATGACTTTTTGACAGTTATTGTTCATTGTAATAAGAGCATCTTATGAAGTGAAGGTAAGTCATCCTGTTGGTGGTAGACAGTAAGTTTAACACTGAGGTAGAGTAACTGAGTATGGTGGAAGTTGAGAGAGGTGAAAGGAATGATGCAATGGAGGTGGTAAAGGAAGAACCAGATGTTTATTTAGAATGTGAGGTGGGTGACAGATTAATGGAAGTGGTAAAGGAAGAACCAGATTTAAAGTTAGAGTGTGAGGTGGGTGACAAAATGTTCCTCATTGACAATGAGATTGCCTTGGACACAGTGTCCTCCACTGAAGTTAAGCAGTTCAGATGTTTTGAGTGTGGTAAAGCATTTCATTATAAGGAAAGTCTTATCCGACATGCACTTGTTCATTCAGGAGTGAAGAATTTTATATGTGATGAATGTGGTAAACTATTTGCACAGAAGGCTGAGCTCACTCACCACTTGTTAAGTCATTCAGGAGTGAAGAATTTCAAGTGTGATGAATGTGGTAAACTATTTACACAGAAGTGTAATCTCACCAGACCCCTGTTAACTCATTCAGGAGTGAAGAATTTCAAGTGTGATGAATGTGATAAACTATTTACACAGAAGACAGATCTCACCAAACACCTGTTAATTCATTCAGGAGTGAAGAATTTCAAGTGTGTTGAATGTGGTAAACTATCTGCACGGAAGGATGAGCTCACTCAACACCTGTTAAGTCATTCAGGAGTGAAGAATTTCAAGTGTGATGAATGTGGTAAACTATTTACAAAGAACAGTAATCTCACCAGACACCTGTTAACTCACTCAGGAGTGAAGAATTTCAAGTGTGATGAATGCAGTAAACTATTTGCACGAAAGAGAGGTCTCACCAAACACCTGTTAAGTCATTCAGGAGTGAAGAATTTCAAGTGTGATGAATGTGGTAAACAATTTACACAGAAGACAGATCTCACCAGACACCTGTTAAGTCATTCAGGAGTGAAGAATTTCAAGTGTGATGAATGTGGTAAGCAGTTTGGTTGGAAAAGCAGTCTCACCACACACCTATTAAATCATTGTAGAGGGAAGAGCTTCTAGTGTACTGAATGTTGTAAATGGTTGGCTCAGTTGATGTCATTCAGCAATGTTTAATTCATTAAGGAGTGAAGGAATTCAAGTGTGGTGAATGGAGTAAATGGTTTTAAGTCCTCTCCAGTATCAGTTAAAAAATTGAAATGTGGTGACTGGAAAACTGTGTAGAAAAAATTCTTATTCACTTGGCACCTGACAATTCATTCAGGTGTGAAAATAATTATGTAGTTATGATAAATGTGGCAAAGCTGTAGAAGAAATCAGGCTTTAACCAGGCACACTGCCATTGACCAACAAGTGAGGGAGAGGATGTTTTATCTTTTAGGCTGGTTTACAAAAATAATGGAAAATTTTAAAGAGTGAGTTGTAG
This sequence comes from Birgus latro, assembly GCA_018397915.1. NCBI lineage: Eukaryota > Metazoa > Arthropoda > Malacostraca > Decapoda > Coenobitidae > Birgus > Birgus latro. The sequence goes on along the minus strand of JAGKTI010009298.1, from coordinate 21,177 downwards.
AAAAAAAAAACTTGAGTGCTTTTGTCTTCAGTGCCTGTTAAGCTACTGTTGGTACTTGTGGCAGGCCAGCCCTCATGCAGTGTGTTATACAGTCTACTGAGCCAAGACACCATTAACCATGAGTGATAAAATGTTAAATTCTAGATATAGTAAACCCTCGATACAACGAACCCTCTTTCAATAAATTTCAGTTTTAACGATCACCTTCAGTTGGCCGAGCGTTCTTTTAACGAACTTTGTTTGGTAATAGAATGAATGCACGGGAAACACCCGCCAGCGTGGTCCCCTCCCCCCCTCCCACACACATGCACACACATGCACACACACACTGTGTGTGTACATTAAACACATGTTTAATGCACATGCATCTGTTCTGTACTGTTTGCATTGCTATACTCTTATGTAATACAGTATTTACTGTAATGTAACAGGTAATGTACAGTGGGTTTACTCACACTTTCCCTGTAAATACTGAACAACAGATGTACAATACAGTATTGTATAAGCATTGTACACTATAGTGCAGAATTGTGGTTTCGTTTCATTTTTCGTTTCGTTTTTGAAGGCTCCAACATGCTTGCATGCATCGGCCTTGGTCACCTAATGGCGGCTGTCCATGCTGCTCAATCCCTGGCAACCTCCCTGTTCAGTCCCTTAACCCTTAAGTCACACTTAATGACCTCGTCCCGTGTCTTTCTCGGTCTACCCCTCCCAACCCCTCCCCCAATATTAACACTTCTCACCCTCTGTACCCAATTATCCTCCCCCATCCTCTCCACATGTCCAAACCACCTCAGCCTACCTCTCCTCATCACAACACCAATACACTCCAGTCCCATCCTACCTCTCAACTCTTCCATCGTAAACCCAGCCCCCCCAGGCCTTGCACGCAGGGACGCACTGCACATCCACCTAATCATTGTCATTTCTGTACGTTTAAACCTGCGAATATCCTCTTCCTTTACTGCCCAGGTCTCACTACCAAACAGCATCACACTCCTAACACATGCTGCAATCAAAGACCCCTTAGCACGCAAGGAGAGTCCTCTCAATGTCAGGAGAGGCAACAGCTCCCTGAACTTCTTCCAACCACTTCTCACCCTAGCAACCGAGCTAACTCCAGCCCCACCTCCGGCACATAACAAGCCTCCCAAATAACAAAACTCCTGCACACGCTCAAGAGACTCACCTGCAAGTTCAACCCTCTCATGCCTAACAATCTCCACCTGCTCTCCACGACATGCCACACACATGAAATCAGCATTATCTCACAGTCTACCTCTAGTACCACTACATATCTTGTGCACCCATTTATCACAAACACCACACAAGATGGAATTACTTCCCACATCCTTGTGGCAAACTGCACATGGCCACTCTCCCTCTCCTCTGATTTTACCGCCACCAACCCTAGATATCATCACTTTTGTTTTATCTGCATTTACCCTTAAGCCCTTGTACCCCATACCATCTCTCCACTTCTTAAATCTTTCCTCCGCCTCCTTTCCATTCTCTGCAATCAACACCAAATCATCAGCATACAACATCTCCCATGGGAGTCCATCTCTGAAGTCATGTGAGAGGGCTTCAAGCACTATGATAAACAACAAGGGACTCAAAACTGACCCCTGATGCACACCAACATTGATGGAAAACTCATCACTCAAAACTCCATTCACTCTTACCTGGGTGCGAGCACCCACGTACATGGCCATATCCACCCTAACCAGCCACTCTTCCAACCCTAGCTTTCTCATCGCCCACTTCACTACCTCTCAAGGGACTCTGTCAAAGGCCTTTTCCAAATCAACAAAAACAAAATACAATTCCATTTTCTTTCCAATATATTTTTCCTGAAGCTGTCAAACAATGAATATGGCATCAGTGGTCCCCCTGCCTGGCATAAACCCAAACTGCATCTCATTGATATTCACTCTTTCTCTAATCATACCTTCTAGAACTCTCTCCATTACTTTCATTATCTGATCTAAGAGCTTTATACCTCTGTAATTTCCCTTTCCAGGGCATCACCCTTCCCTTCGTACACATTTACAGTTACACTCTTCAGCCAATCATCTGGGACAACACACTCATATATAATCATATTTATCAGGTCAGTGACTAACCTCACCCCAGTATCTCCTGAGGCCTTCAACATTTCGGCAGTCAACCCCGACACACCTACCGCCTTCCCCACCCGCATCCTGCCTGTTGCCTCACTCACAGTAGCAGCGTCATTCGAAGGCCAAGGGCCAAACAATAATTCTCTGTGTCAGTGGTGAAATGCAGTTTTTGTTTAATGTACATACAGCTGTTCTGTACTGTTTGCTCTGCTATTCTCTAATATGTAGTATTTACTGTAATGCAACAGGTAATGTACAGTGTCAGTTTTCTTTACCCACAGTTTCCTTGTAAATCCTGAATGACAAATGTACATAGATTTATCCGAGGTCTATTTGCAGTCTTTATTTGCAGTGTGATTACTCCCAGAAAGGTAAGAATAAACACATCAGTTAGTAAATAGAGCATTTATTGAGAAAAAGAACCACATAGACCCTGTATGTTATTGTGTGTCAGTATACAGCTGAACAATGCTGTATATTTAATAGTGTTTGGTAAAAGCCATAATGCCTGAGAGATTACTGAACAGCATGGTGTTTGGCTTTAATGTCCGGTCTGGTACCAATTAGCTAGTTATATTGAGGGTGCTTTGTATGAGGAGAGGGCTGTTCAACTGTGATAGTTGTACAGCAGTACCAGGCATTTATTTTAGTTTTCAGTAAACTGGGCAGCAAGGTGTACTGTATCTTGCACAACATCTGTACACAGTAATGTTGTACATATACACCTAGGTCCCAATTAACGTGTGATCAAATAGTGCGATTCCCAAATAGTGTGAGCTGTCTCTTAATATCCACAACATCTCAAATTAACAAAGCTGGTGAAGCCACCACAGCAGATGATGTGATAACTGCAGCATCTATTGTGGATGCATTACAGTAGGTGAGTCAAGAGGTTACACCAATGCCAGCAACACCAGGAGAGCTCTCAATAATGCAGATCAACTGAGTCTTGGCTGCTGCAAACCCTTTGGCTACAGCTCAGTGGGGAAAAACAGGAGAAAAATAGTGTGTTTTCAACTCGTATTTTATCCCACGTATCCTTAATCTTAAGAGCTAATATTTTTGTCAGACAAACTTCAGTCTTTCTACTATCATTTGCAGCAAACTACATATCCATATGCACTCCAAGCCTGGAGAACGATTTGAGAGAATACAAGGTGTGTTTTGATTGTCAGATGCTGGAAAGCCCCCAGTGAGGCAGAAATTTCCACCAAAATGCAAGATTTTTTTCATTATAAACTAGGGTTATTGCCATGTTACCTCATCACAATACTGTAATTACAATAATAATTATAAAGAACCTTCTAGCCAGTCTCGTATGGTTTTTATTACAATATTCCACAGTGTTCACGCTAGACTTTGGCGAGAAAGTAGCGATAAGAGGAAAATCATTACAAACTTCATAAAACTTCATAAATGACTTTTATTACTTCTTACTTTAATAAAACTTTGTGATATACAGTAATGTCATGATTCATTTCATAGCATAGCTGCACGGTTTGCAACCACAAAAATGTTTGCTTGCTAATGCGTTTAGCATATGACTTCTTTGATTATAGCAAAAATATCACTAAATCACTTCTATTTTATCACAGTAATTCGCAGTGTAAAATAACAATTTTAGCCACTCTAGTATGATTTTAGTGCAATTTGGGTGTGTATTACTTTGTATCATTTACGAGAGGGGGGGGGCAGCAAACTGGTTTAAGCCAGCTCATTGAGGGTATGTGTACATGTGTTCGTGTATGTACGTATACAGTACTGTTATTTAGTACTAAAGTAATTATCAGTGTTTAAAAGTTTAACCCCTAAAGTTGGAGTCACTCATCCACCTTGTGAATATATCCCCTTAAGTTACGTGTTTCGATTAGTGTGATATCAAATAGCTCACGCTCACACGTCCACCATATAGGCGCATTAATTGGGACCAATGAGTATGTATTGTTGCTGTTTATGAGCAGCAACTTACCTTATTGTATGGCATTTTATTATGGGATAATGGGGTCTAAGCACAGGGCAAGTGCTCCACCTTGTAGTGAGAGTGATCTTTGTTTTCACTTGGGCAGGTCTAATGGAACACAGTTTTTTACAGTGTTTTTGCCTCAAGGTTTCAGGTTTCTCTTATTTTTGTCATGGGGGGTACTTTAATAGCAAGGTAGAGCACTAGCTGGGTGGTTAGATCACCAATGTCAAGTATCCCATGAAAAATTGGGGGCAAAAATCGAGTTAAGAGATGTCACCATTAATGGCATTAGTATGTGATATGTTTGTAGTGCACATTTTTCACTGGCATGGTGAATTTTCTCACCCAAATTATCATGCACCAGGAGATGTGCAGTGTAATAGAAACAGTTTACATCCAGCTAAATGCATCATAATATGAAGGCATATTATCAGAGGGTATGATGGAACTGTACAAAGGAAAAGGGGAAAAAGCAGTTTGTGGTAATCATAGGGGCATTTGCCTTCTCAGCGTAATAGGAAAAGTATATGGTAGGATACTTATTGACAGAGTTAGGGAAATTACTGTGGAATTAGTTGGAGAAGAACAAGGAGGTTTTAGGAAGGGAAGAGGTTGTGTAGACAAGATATTCATTCATAGATCCTTAGTGGAAAAGTTTCTAGAGAAGGGCAAGAAGTTGTATGCAGCCTTCATGGATCTGGAGAAAGCATATGACAGGGTGAATAGACAAGGTTTGTGGAAGGTATTAAGAATATATGGAGTGGATGGGAAATTGTTGAAGGCAGTGAAGAGTATGTATGAGGGTGCTAAGGCTGCAGTGCGTGTGGATGGCAAACTGAGTGAATCTTTCCATTTGAAGGTTGGATTGAAACAAGGATGTGTCATGTCTCCATGGTTGTTCAATCTGTATATGGATGGGGTTATAAAAGAGATACAAGGTCGGGCAGTGGATGTTGGAGCGGCCCTAGTGAGAGAGGGCAGTGTTTAGAAACTCCCTGTACTGTTGTTTGCAGATGATACTGTGTTGTTGAGTGAAGACGAAGGGGAGCTGCAAAGCTTGGTAGATGAGTTTGGGAGAGTGTGTAAAAAACGGAATTTAAAGATGAATGTGGGGAAGAGTAAAGTGATGATCTTCGAGAGAAGTGAAGCCAGTGAATGTACATTGAGATTGGATGGGAAGGATATGGAGAATGTGAGTGAATTTAAGTACTTGGGCAGTGTGATAAGTTAGGATGGAAATCTGGAGGGTGAAGTGCTCAAAAGGGTGCAGCAGGGAAGGAAGGTTGCTGGTTCGTTGAAAGCAGTGATAAGAAACAGGGAGGTGAGCATGGAAGTGAAAAAGTTGTTACATGACAGTATTGTGATACCATCTCTGACATATGGAAGTGAAGCTTGGACCCTGTTGGAAGGACAGAAGTCAAGAGTGAGAGCAGTGGAAATGAGTTATTTGAGAGGAGCATGTGGAGTCACATGGAGAGACAGACTTACAAATGAGGAAGTGCAGGAGCGTTGTAGTGTGGTTGAGGACGTGATGGGAAGCGTTAGGAGAAACACGTTAAGGTGGTTTGGGCATGTGGAGAGGATGGAGAGTAAAAGACTGACGAAGAGAGTGTATGTGAGTGAGGTGGAGGGGGCGAGAGGGAGGGGGAGGCCAAGGATGAGATGGAGGGATGGAGTGGAGAGGTATATGAGAGAGTGGGGTGCGAGTTGGGAGCGTGGTAGTGAAATGGCAGGGGACAGAGTGACATGGAGGCGATTTGTTTGTGGCCACCCCGTTCGGGATCAAGGCATCTGGCAATAGATAGATAGATAGATGATGGAACTTGGCAGAAGGGCAGGATATGATGAAGTTTTAATGGCTGTGAAAGAAAAAGACCCGGGAATCTGTTGAAAGTATATTCATTCATCTAATCCTGTGTTGCCCCAAGAGGAGCATAGGAGCCCTGAGCTAGGCAAGTTGGTCCAGACATTTAAGATGAGAGAGATCAGCCTCACTCATCCCTGAGTGGCATTATGTGAGCAATAAACCCCAACCATCCCATGGATTTAAACCTGCACTGGCTCAGTCCGATTGGAGCGACTTAATTACCCACTGAACCACCAGGCGCCATAATTTGGTTATATGGTTACCACCCAGCATAGTAAATGGTTTCCCAGTGTACAGAAAAACTGTTTGGCTTGTCACTCGGTGTAGGGTCACCCACAGGCAGAAGGAAGAGGAATTGGAAGCATAACCATGTTTTTGAGGTGATCATTTATGATGGCTGGAATCCACCAATTGGAGTCTTCACTAATCTAGTTCATGGTCTAGCCCACCAGGTGTCCTTAGTGTCGTTCTTAGAAAATGGGGACAAGGGGTGGTAGAGAGTAATCAGTTATGGATTTTTATTTTTCTTGTTCCTTAGCTTAAACCATACTTGAAAGTGATTTTCATTACTCAACATATATATAAAGATGTCGTATCTAATATTAATAAAACCATGCCATCCTTGTGTGAATACTGCAAAATTTGTAAGGAAATTTAACAAATACCAATTTAGGGCCCTTTCACACATTCTGGAACAGCCAGTTGTTACTGAAGTGACGAATTATGTACCCAGAAACTGTGGTAAGATTGTTGAAGGTAATATAAACGCATGTCACTGTCTGTGAATGTTGATATATACTGGCCAAGATATGAAATGAGGAATCTCTGGCATCTTTATGAAGATGCCCGCCATGCTGCCAGACACACGACTATCATTCAAGGGATGAGTCTTGGACCATCAACAATAAACACAGCGGTTCTGAGGCATTTGGAGTGACGATGCATATGTATGTTTGTGCAGTGGTAGGCTGCTCGCCGGATTCAAGAAAAATGCTAATCAGTATCCTACTGTGGCTGAAGTTAGAGGCTGGGCGAAATTTCCCTCAGCGAAGAAGGAACTAAAACTATGAAAGCTCTGGGGAAATAGATGTACAGGAATGGAGGATGGAAGGCTATGAGATTCCATGCAGTATGCTCAAGACATTTCACTGACTGGATAGGAAATGGGTTATCATCCCAATTTGTTAATAAATGGGGATCTGGGAATACCAATAATTTCCCATTAACACAAACAGTCCATTTCGATTCACCTACACTCTTGCCATGAGTTGGCTCAACTTGATCCAGTAAACTGGGATGTTCAAGAGTTTCTCACTAGCTGTATTAGTTTTCCTTTACTATATCCCGAATGAGGCACTGATCTTTGTCTTAAGTATTGCTTAAGCAATGCAACAGCCCTTTTTTCAGACGAATTTGCCTCCATACTGCACGGGGTGAATCAAGCTGCCTGTGTCATATGCACAAAGTGACGTTGGAAGTTACCGTTCACTCTAGCCAAAGTTAACCTAACCTAACCAAACCTTAACTAACCTTACCTAACCTATCTTATTGTTTAAGCCGGGAAACATATTTCCGTATAAATGCAAGATACTACATATAATGTTACTGAGATTAGGAGATGACTGCCACATAATGGAACGTACTGCAACGAAATACTTGGACGAATTCACCGAATGCTGCTGCCTGATTTAAAGAAAAATGAGTAAAGTGTGTACTGAATGTATCCCAAGATGAACGCGCTCAACGGCAAACACAAGGACAAAGAAGCTATTGCTGTTATCGTACAGTACTGCATATATATTACATGTTATACAGAAAATAAATGAGAAAAGTACGTTCCTCAGAAATATATAGAAATATATACATATACTGTATATGGATATTTCGAGTTGTCCACATTTTCAACTTTCTGTCTGGAAGCTACATTATGGACACCTGGCAGGCTAGACTATGAACTACAATTCGTGAAGACTCCAAATTGGTGGTATATTGGGCAGTCATCATCCATTCCCTTGATGTAGTGCTGCTTTGGGTGTCTGCTCTTTCCTCCTTCCTTCCTCTTCTGTCATTCTTTCCTTCATTCTTTCCTCTTCCTTCTGCCTATGGTTGACTCAACACTGAGTGACAAACCAAATGGTTTCCTGTACTCCAGAAAACCATTTACTGTGCTGGGTGGTAACTATATAACCAAATTATGGCACCTGGTGGTTTAGTGGGTAAATACGGCGCCCCAGTTGGATTGAGCCTGTGTAGGTTTATATCCAAATGGTGGTTGGGGTTTATTGCTCATGTAATACAACTCAGGGATGAGGGAGGCTGGTCACTCATCTTAAATGTCAGGACCAACTTGCCTAGCCCTGGGCTCCTACGGTCCTCATAGGGCAATATACAGTAAGATTGGATGATGGATAGATGCATGATGCCACCAATAGGTATTCAGAGTGTGATCTACTGTGACACAAGATGTGCTGTGCCCATATTATGATGGGACAGCCATTCACAGTGGAATGCCATCACAAACAAGGATTCACATTGTAATTTTAAAGACAGTGCCCATGTTAAGGCAGGACAGTCCTTCACAAAGGCTTGGTGTTAAGTAATTATGCCCAGTCAAGAGGTTACTTGCAGGGGTAGATTAATTACTAGGCTGAGTACCTCACAGCCAAGGCCCCTACCATTGAAAAAAATAATAATAAAATGAAATGAATTGATAAATGATAACATTACAGCAGCTGGCATGACACAAGACCTCATGATGGGGGCCCCTTCCCTGGGTAGAAGCCCCAATATCTGGTTTAGCCTACAGCCCCCCCAAAGCTAATTTGGTCCTGATTACTTGGGCCTCATCCAAGGAGAGGATGTCAGTCCTCAGGACAGGGATGATAATCCAAGAATGGGATGGGATGAGTTGACCATATGTGTCCTGGGATGGTACTAATATGTCTGTCTTCAACAGGATAAAAGAAATCCTGGTAAAAGAATGGAGACTGGGATTGGTGGCCCAAGGTTAGGGCCGACCCAACAAAGGTGGGAAGGGTCGCTGCTCTAAAGATCTGGGAGGGATGCCAAATGCTGTTAGTCCATCACAGGGCTGAACTAATGTTCCTGCATCCATACCTACCCAAGGACATCCCTGAGGTGTTCACAGTTGAGGAGATGGAGGAAAGTTTAGAAAACTGTTCCAGGGTAGCAGTGGCCAAGCATGGCAAAAATGAGACAATGGTAGGTATCCAGCCTGTGGTTAAGCCATGAGACAGTGTTATCCACCCCATGTTTAACCCTTTCAGGTCTCCTGGCCACGATCGTGGCTGTGTCAGTACAAGTCTTCTGGCCATGATCGTGGCTCGCCCATTTGCCTGCGACTCAAAATTGTGGCAAGCAGCTGGTGAATGTTGTCAGTATTTCTCTCAATATTTACTCATTTCCTGGGTATTAGACAATCCAGTTAAGAAGAAATAAACAGATTTATGATTTTAGGTCAGTAGAAGTGTTTCTCTGTCATTTTGTATACAGAAATGCACTGACTTGGGACACCATACACCACTTGCTATGCACCTTCCCATCATTATTGCGGCTCTTGTATGGTAAGTAGAGCCCTAATATTTTCTAGACAGATGAGTATTAGTTCCTTATGCATGAATATTATGTTTCTTTCTAAATTTACAAACCTTAACTTTTTTGGTCAAAAAATGTGGTTTCCCAAGCTGGACCTATTGTGACGTGAAAGGGTTAATCCACATGGTGCTGTCTAGCCTGTGGTTAAGCCACATGATGGTGCTATCCAGCCTGTGGTTAAGCCACATGATGGTGCTATCCAACCTGTGGTTAACCCGTAATCACCAGGCTTTTGGATTTGTACTTTAACCCCAGACATGTCCGGGATTCCGGACATACCTTTGGGGGTTAAAAAATGTATATATAAATGGCACCAATTTTATTCCTACATTTTTTACTTGAAATACATGCAATTCTAAAGTAAATTATCTATTACTTACATTTTGAAATGAAACTAGCATAGAAGGAAAAAAAATGTGAAAAGCTGTCAAAAATGGAAGAAAAAATGAATTTTATCTAAGGATCACAGCCAGCCTCAGTCTTGAGGTATGCCACTGAAACTTGGTATGCATGGAGTTCATACGTCCCACGTGATGCTCCAGGACCTGCACAGGTTGCTGATTGCAATGTTGCAAAATGAAGAGTATGCCAGGCATGTCCGAGATTCCAGACAATGGGGCTCTAACTCTGTGGTAGAGACAGGAGCCACATGATTGCACCTCACACGGAAACAGCACATCTCAGTCTGAGGTGTCATGAGCAGCCAGCCTCATAGGCCTAACACTGTCTTATCCATGAGGCAAACTAGGCCTATTGTCGGAATCTCAGACAAGCCGTGTGATTACGGGTTAAGCCACATGATGGTGCTATCCAGCCTGTGGTTAAACCACATGATGGTGCTGCCCAGCCTGTGGTTAAGCCACATGATGGTGCTATCCAGCCTGTGGTTAAGCCACATGATGGTGCTATCCAGCCTGTGGTTAAACCACATGATGGTGCTGTCCAGCCTGTGGTTAAGCAACATGATGGTGCTATCCAGCCTGTGGTTAAGCAACATGATGGTGCTATCCAGCCTGTGGTTAAGCCACATGATGGTGCTATCCAGCCTGTGGTTAAGCCACATGATGGTGCTATCCAGCCTGTGGTTAAGCCACATGATGGTGCTATCCAGCCTGTGGTTAAGCCACATGATGATGCAATCCAGCCTGTGGTAAAGCCATGGTCACATGGATATATACTGTATTCAGTTAATAACAGTCACAGGAGCAGCAGTGGGAGAATGAAATTCCAGAAGTTGCTCTCATGAGTAGTTCTGTCCAAGCAAGAGAAGAAAAAAAAAATCCCAGTGAGTGCCAGACAAATGATGGTCGTTTTCTCTCTTAAGTTTTACTAATGCTGACATGAGTGTGGAAAAAAGAAAAAAAAGAAATGATGAACACCAACCAGGATGCTGCAAATCTGGCTGTGTTAGCGTTTAAAGAAGTGGAACATGACTAGAAAGTATTTGTGGATGTGTAAGTAGCTTGCCAGAGAGAAAAGTGAGAGCATTTGTTATAAAATGGTCAGAGAACTTAATTTGGATGAGCCACAACTCATGAGGCTGTGGATATAACTCAGTAAAACAGCTTGATCTGTTGTCTTGTTTCTTGTATAATGCCTGTGTCTGTGAATGGGCAGCAGGCTTGGATGTAAGCAGAAGCTGCTTAAACCAACATCCAGTGTACACTCCCTTCATGCTTTTCAAATTATTTCTGTATTGTTATTGAAATACAAGCAGAGGCAGGAAATATTGGTAAGGCAGACCACGCAAGCCCCCCCACCTGATCAGAGACAAAAAACATTAGTGAGGCATACAACACCAGCCCCCCCACCCGAGGAGGAACCAATGGGGGGGCAGGTAAGGCACGGAGCGTTTCCAGGCGGGACTGGCCTACCTGTACAATTACCAGATGTCCCTCTCACTCCCAACCAATGCCACGCCAGGTATGCAGTAGAATTCACCTAGGTTCCGGCCGGAGCAGCCCTCGTCAGGTAAGGGATGGGATTGTCCTTACAATTCCAAGTAGCGCCACGGCACAGGCCACCGTCCGTGCCGGGCTAGAGGAAGAGCAGGCCATCATCCGCTCCTCAGCTACCTTCCCCTGCAGGGTCGCGACACAAGCCATCGTCCGTGTCGGACTAGAGGAAGAGCAGGCCATCGTCCGCTCCTTTCCTGCATTATCCCCCAGGGGCAGCACCGCGACACAGGTGACCGTCCGTGTCGGGTCTGAGGTAGGGCAGGCCATCGTCCACCCCTCAGCTGCCACCTCCTTTTGGACCGAGACACAGGCCACTGTCCATGTCGAGCTTGAGGCTGAGCCGGCCATCGTCCGCTCCTCACCTACAAGAGGTTCACTCCCCTCTTCGGGGAGCAGGGTAAAGCAGGCCACTGCCCGTTCTCCCCGTCACCCTAAGAGACAGGGGAATCACTGTGTCGGCCGCAGATCGTACGGGGGAGGCAGAGCAGGCCATCGTCTGCTCTCTAGGGTGTTTCCTGAAGGGGACTTCTCTTGCCCGGTCCACCACCCCTTCTGTGGCCAGGTGGGAAATCCCCTCTTTCCCCACAGAGGTGATCCCCTGGAGGACTTGCTGGTGAAGGAGTGTTCGCGAAGCCCTTTTGGTAGTCCCGGAGTCCTCGTCCTACAACCGGCCTCTCAAGGACGTCCCTGCCTGGTACAGTTCTGACAGAGATGTTGCCGCAGCCTTACCCTGATGGCGACCCCTACTGCCAGAGGTTGCCACAGTCCTACCCTGACGGCGACTTCCCCCATCAGGAGTTACTGCAGTCCTACCCTGACAGCGACTTCCCTCACTAGAAGCTGCCGCAGTTCTACCCCGACGGTGACCCAAGGCGCGAGGGACCACAGCCCCCATTCCCCACGGGGCGTACCAAGGACCCCAGAGCGAAGCTTACCCGATCCAGGAGACTGGGCTTCCACTCCCAGAAGTCGGCACTGTCAGGCGCGCCTACTCTCCCTCTTCAGCCCTAGCCCAGAGGCCCAGACACCACGTCAGGGCCTGAGGAGAGGTGGGCCTCCTACTACACCACCCGTCGATACAGCTCAGGGAACCCGGCCCACTACGAAAGTTCCATGCCTCCTATGGGAGGAAGTAACCAGTGACTTATTTCCTACCAGACCTGTTAGTGTGAATTGCCCCATGAAAATACAGTGTCTAGCCCATAATACCAGTGTATAAGTGCCATGTCTTGTAATATGAATTCAGTGCCCAAGTTATAATGTAAGTGACCCATGTTATACTGCAACTTCAGTGTCAGAATCTTGATATAAGTATCTGTGCCATATCATAACTTTAAGGTACATTTTGAAGTCCTGTTGTAAGTGGTCTGTGCTTTAACACCCCATGTCCATATATATCTGTTTGTACCATCTGTCTTGTGTGTTTGTGTAATATCGTGTCTCACCCTGGAGCTGTGAATTTGGCTAATATATGTTTGTCAGTTTGGTCTCAGCCGAGTTTTTATGCCCTGTTCTATCAGTTGTGTGCATTGACCCGGTCTTGCCAAGATCCCTGGCATAAACATACGTATTCGGGGAGCAAGAAGTTGACCCTCGAAAACATAGCATAACAGTTATATTATGTGCTGATTCAGCAAAGAAATGAGCATTACAATTTGTGTAATGTATAGAACATTAGCAAATTAGCACATTTGACTGTAATTAAGACCTCTTGTGTTCGTACTCGTAGATAGGTCATGGGGCATTTGACTCATTAAGGCCTCTTGTGTTTGTACTCATTGATAGGTCATGGGGCAGAGCCTGATCTGGTTCAGATTTGAATCCAGATTTTGCTCCTTTAGTTTGTGATAACAGAACAATAGCTGGTTGTAAGGTTGATTTAACCTGTGATGGTTTTCAATAGCACTGGATGGCCCTGCTTGCCATGGATAATGATGATGATGATGAATTAAACTGTTTGATTAATATTTCTGCTGTGTACAGTTTTATGGCAGATAAGGTAAATGCCATGTATAGTATGTATGTATGTCTGTGTGGAAGCTCAGAGGAGTAATCTTCAAGGAGACACAGAATCACGTATTTTGCCCACCCCTTCTCTCTGTTATGTTTTTTTTTTCCCGAGTGCAATTTTAAGTTTCAGTGAACACTATCTTGTACGCAAGACAGATGTACACCATCTAAGAATACGATTTTTTCACAAATTTTCCCACATCAGTGGTGATTTGCACAGAGCCAGCCCAGTGGATGGAACATAACCTCATTAATTCTATCCTGTCCATACCCTGCCTAACCTAAATTTTTGTAACCTAACCTAATTTTGGCAGACCAAACCTATTTTAACCAAACATTGACCATACCTAACCTAATTTTGCCAGTGCTACCTCACCTAACCACTGAACCTTACAACATTTATCCTATCCTAACAATTTTCCCAAATCTGACCTAAATAATGCTAACCTGCTGGATTTGGCATGTATAAAATTGTGACGCCATCGTAATGCAGCACAGTAGGCTGGTCCATTTATCCCCCTGTTGTGCCAGTGGGATTAGCTTAGTGGTTTATATATGCAGATGTGACCTAGAAATTAAGTGTTATGCCATTGGATTAAGTTGATGGTTTATATCTGGAGATGAGGAACATTCTAGAAATTATGTGTTGTGCCTTGGGATTAGCAGAGTGGTTTGTATGTAGAGTTGTGAGGAACATTCTGTAAATTAAGTGTTATTCTGTAGGATTAGGTTAATGCTTTATGTCTGAAGTTGTGAGGAACATTGTATAAATTAAGTGTTGCCATAGGATTAGGCTAATGTTTTATATTTGGAGTTGTGAGGAACATTTTAGAAACATGGACATGTCTTACCTCAGGAATTTGTTATTGTCAATATTGTTATTGTGTATTGTGGATTTAAGTGAATTATTACATGGTATAATGTGAGTTCTCTCCCAGGCTGTATAATATCCTATGTTGTTCTGGAGATGGAGTCAGCTGGGGGGGGGTATATAAAGGGACCATTTCGCCTCCTAGTTTAGTTTGTGTGTGGCAGCCAACTGACAGCGGTACAGAGTGGAGAGTAGTCAGTCAGAGAGTGAGTGTTAGTGAAAGACAGAGTAGTCAGTCAATGAATGGATAATGATTGAGTATTAGGGAGTGATGACAAAGGTAGCATGAGAGAGAAAGAGAAAAGCCTCCATGTTTTGCCAGTATACTTCAGCTAAGCCAGGAAGAAACAAAACCCAAAAATGTTCAGTGGCCTTTGATTAATGTCCTGGCTTGTGTACTCATTGTTCTTGACATAGCAACAAACTCTGTGATGCAGCAAACTGGTGTCAGGAGTAGGATATGTTTTGAGAGACAGAGACGCATGGACAGGTTGCCAGAACAGCGGACATATCTCAGGCAGATATATGGAGTGCAGGGGAAATTATTGAGTGCTGTGAAGAGCATGTACGAAGGAGCTAGGGCTACTGTGCGAGTGGATGGTGAGCTAAGTGAGTTCTTTGATCTGAAAGTGGGACTGAAACAGGGTTGTGTGATGTCTCCATGGCTGTTTAATATATAAATGGATGGGATTGTAAAGGAGGTGCAAGGTAGGGCAGTGGATGTAAGGGTGGCTCTAATGAATGAGGGCGAGATGTGGAAGATTCCGGTGTTGTTGTTTGCTGATGATACAGTATTGTTGAGTGAAGATGAAGGAGAGTTGTAAGGTTTGGTGAATGAATTTGGGACAGTGTGTAATAAGAGGAATCTGAAAGTCAATGTGAACAAGAGTAAAGTTATGGTGTTTGAGAGGAATGAAGTCACAGAATGCACAGTGAGGTTGGATGGCGAAGATATGGAGAATGTGAGTGCATTTAAGTACTTGGATAGTGTGATGAGTAAGGATGGAAGTTTTGGGGATGAAATACTTGAAAGGGTACAGCAGGGAAGGAAGGTTGTTGGTTCATTGAAAGCGATGATGAGAAATAGGGAGGTGAGTATGGAAGTCAAGAAGTCACTGCATGATAGTATCATGATCCCTACCCTGACATAAGGAAGCGAGGCATGGACCTTGCTAGAGGGTAGCAAGTTAAGAGTGAGAGCAGTGGAAATGAGTTACTTGAGAGGAGCATGTGGAGTGACATGGAGGGACAGGTTGACGAATGAAGAAGTGAAGGAACGTTGTGGGGTGGATGTGGATGTGATTGAGAAGATTAGGAAAAGTACACTTAGTTGGTTTGGACATGTCGAGAGAATGGAGAATGAAAGACTGACTAAGAGGGTGTATGCAGGTGGGGTGGAGGGAGGGAGAGGGAGGGGAAGGCCAAGGATGAGGTGGAGGGATGGAGTTGAGAGGTATATGAGGGAGGGGGGAGTGAGCTGGAGGGAGGGTAGGCAAATGGTGGGTGACAGAGCGACTTGGAGGCGTTTTGTCTACGGCCACCCTTTGTGGGATTAGGGCGTCAGGCTATAGATAGATACATATACTTGCAGTGTTAGGAGAACAGCAAAAGAACATATGAAAGATCTACTTGCAGTGTTAGCAGCACGGCAAGAAGAACAAAAGAAAGATATACATGCAGTGTTAGCAGCACAGCAAGAAGAACATATGAAAGATATACTTGCAGTGTTAGCAGCACAGCAAGAAGAACAAAAGAAAGATATACATGCATTGTTAGCAGCACAGCAAGAAGAACAAAAGAAAGATATACATGCAGTGTTAGCAGCACAGCAAGAAGAACAAGACCTTCAACCCTGTTACGCACTTCCTGACTTTATCCTCCACTATACTGGACACCTCTTGCCTCACCTCTCTTACTTTTTATTTTTTTTATTTTTCCGACTCTTGGCAAAGGCTTCAGGGCCTATTTCTTTAGGGCACTGGCCTATCCCAAAGCCCAGTAGTCCTCCTACACCTCCATATGTCACCACTTTGGCGCTAACACCCACCGTCCATACTGAATACATGCTAGGTCTGTCTCATACAGGACTGGTGTATTGATATTAGCGGAGGTATTTTTACGACATGTCGGCGAGTCTTCTGGTAGATCAGGAAAGTTTGCTTTTATGGAATTCAAATCCTTAAACTGTTCCCTGCCCCAGACGGGATTCGAACCTGGGTCCATCAGGACTGCAGGCCGCCTCTCTACTGATTCAACCACCGCCTCCCCCTGGCTACTTGTTCTCTCTACCTTACTGTTTGCTAACTCTTGTTGCTTCAGTTTCCTCATCTCCTCACACAGCTGGTGAAGGTCCTGTCTGCCCACACATCTCCTCACACAGCTGGTGAAGGTCCTGTCTGCCCACTCATCTCCTCACACAGCTGGTGAAGGTCTTGTCTGCCCACTCATCTCCTCACACAGCTGGTGAAGGTGCTGTCTGCCCACTCATCTCACACAGCTGGTGAAGGTGCTGTCTGCCCACTCATCTCCTCACACAGCTGGTGGAGGTCCTATCTGCGCACTCATCTCCTCACACAGCTGGTGAAGGTGCTGTCTGCCCATTCATCTCCTCACCCAGCTAGTGAAGGTCCTATCTGCCCACTCATCTCCTCACACAGCTGGTGAAGGTGCTGTCTGCCCATTCATCTCCTCACACAGCTGGTGGAGGTCCTATCTGCCCACTCATCTCCTCACACAGCTGGTGAAGGTGCTGTCTGCCCACTCACTGGTTCCTCTAGTGTTGCATAGTGTTGTGCTTGAGCTTCTTTTTGTTCTTCTTGGTATTTCTTTTATTCTTGATATTTTCTGTTGTGCTTGATATTTTTATTATGTGTTTTTTTCATTCTTCATAATATTTCTTGGTGGTAGGTAGTGGCGACCATCATTAATCACTTGATGTAGTGGTGCCTACTTCTTCCTTCACCTTTTTCATTCTTTTGCTGTGTCTGTCCTCCTCTCTTCCTATTTCTCCCATCTTTCCTGTCACCTTTTATTATTCTTTTTTCCTTTGCAGGTGGCTTTACATTGAGCGACAAGCCTAATGGTTTCCTGTAAGCCAGGAAACCATTTACAGTGCTGGGTGGTAACTGTATGACCAAACCATACGTGTTCCTTATGATTTAGCAAGTGGGTTGGTGGAGGGTTTATGCCCCACCCTGTAAAACAACTAAAAGACAAACTGCCATCCCCTGCAGGATCTTGGCATCTGGCTATAGATCGTTTTGTTTCGTTTATAAAGGCTCCAACATGCTTGCATGCATCAGCCTTGGTCATCTGATGGTGGCTCTCCATGCTACTCAACAGGGTTGGCAAAAAACATTGGATAGAAACAAAATCCAGTTACAGCATATTTAATGTTATTTAATGTTATTGTGGGCAAAGAGACGAAGGGGAAGACAGGAGGAAATAGCTGCTGTGAGAAGAGTGGAGAAGTTACAAGGTAGTGAGAACATGGCAGAGTATAAGAGCATAGTGGAAGAAAGATTGAGAAGGTATGAGTTAGGGCAGATGGAAGGGGTGGAAGATGTATGTAAGATTTTCACGGAAAAGATAGGCGCAGCGTGTGAGGAGGTTTGTGGAGTGAGGAGGAGATGCAGGGGTGTGCAAGGGACAACATGGTGGAATGATGAGGTGAAACGAGCTGTGGAACAAAAGAAGAAGGCATATAGTGAATGGCTAGCGAGCAGAGGTAGGGGAGAAGACGAGAGAGAGGTATATGTGAGCTGGAGAAGAGAGGTGAAGAAATTGGTGAAGGAGAGTAAGAAGAAAGTGGATGAGGAGTTTGGGAGGAATCTGAGTGTAAAATGGAGGGAGAGTAAGAAATTGTTTTGGAAGGAGGTAAAGAAAGTAAGACAGTGTGAAAGGGGAAATAGTAGGGGAGTGAAAGATGGGAATAATAGATTGCTGGTGGAGAAGAGAGAGAAATTGAGGAGATGGAAGGAGCACTTTGAGGATTTGTTGAATGTAGAGAGTGAGAGCAGAGCAAGTATAAGTGGTTGGGGAATGATTGGGAGAAGAAGAGGTGACAGGAGGGAGGAAGAGATCAGTAGGGCGGAAGTAGCAGAAGCATTGAAGAAGATCAAGATGGGAAAGGCCCCAGGAATTGATGGAGTGTGTGGTGAAATGCTGAAGTATGGGGGTGAGATTGTTGTGGAATGGATATGGAAGTTGTGTAGATTGGCGTGGGAGGAAGGTAGAGTCCCGGAGGATTGGAAGTCAGGTATAATTATTCCTCTGTACAAAGGAAAAGGGGAAAAAGGAGTGTGTGGTAATCACAGGGGCATTTGCCTTCTTAGTTTAATAGGAAAAGTATATGGTAGGATACTTATTGAGTTAGGGAAATAACAGAGGAATTAGCTGGAGAAGAACAGGAAGGATTTAGGAAGGGAAGAGGTTGTGTAGACCAGATATTCATTCTTAGATCTTTAGTGGAAAAGTTTCTAGAGAAGGGAAAGACGTTGTATGCAGCCTTCATGGATTTGGAGAAAGCATATGACAGGGTGGATAGACAAGGATTGTGGAAAGTATTGAGAATATAGGAAGTAGATGGGAAGTTGCTGAAGGCCGTACTAAGGCTCCTGTGTGTGTGGATGGTGAACTGAATGAATTTTTCCATTTGAAAGTTGGATTGAAACAAGGATATGTCATGTCTCCATGGTCTGGCGGGTTGGCACTTTGAGATCTGATTTTGTCTTGACCACGACCATTTTTCTCTCTCTCTCTCTCCCCCGTTTCCTCGCTCGCTGTTGTCGTTGGGGGGGCTTCGGAGACGTCGATTGGGTCTTGATGAGTGGGGGACCTATGGCGGGGTCTCTACTCTGCCCTCTCCCCCCCTCTTTGACCCCCTGTCGCTGCCTCAACTAATTTTGCGAAGCCCTTTTTCCTATTCTGTTGCTTCTTTTTTTTCCCCTTTTTCCCTGTCATCGCCAGGTAGTGGAGGTCTACTGGTGATGTTCCAGTCTCCGCCTCTTTTGTCATCTTGGGTGAGACTGTCTCCTCCCCACGTGTTTGCCATGGGTGGCATCCCGTGTATTCCCTGCGCCCCTCTATCTGGGAGTTGAGTTCACCATGGGGCAGGGTGTAGTTCTCTGTGGTGGACAACACGCTCCTTTGGTAGGGGGGTTGGGGTAAGACGGGCGGTCCAGTGTGGCCCCGCTGGGCAAATCAGCTGGCCCTGCGTTGACTCAGTCAACCCCGGCTAGGGTCAAGCGGGCACTGTTTGGTGGGCACCGCATTGGTCCACGGCTGCCACTTCACACCAAACAATGTCCGCGTATACCTCTTCCGCTATCCCTGAGGCTGTTGGGTGAGTTTGACCCAACATCAGCCTCCCCTAATTGGGCTCCGTGGTGGGGGGGGGGGTGAAATCTACCAATTAAAATTTTACGGATAACACTACCATTACTACTGGCTCGATTACGGTGACGACCCAGGACTCGCTTTTGACCGTGGCCTCGACTTCCTCCCCTCCTCCTAAAAGTTCAGTTACAATAAGCATCCCATTCTCCATACCTACTGTGTCTTCCACTCCTCCAGCTTCTGTTCTGTCGACCTCAATCAGCCCCTCTACTATTGTCACACTTCATCCTTACCTTCCTCCTCACCTTCTGTCTCTATTCCTTCTATGTCCTCTACCTCTCTCTCCAGACCTCGTCCTTCTTCCTATGTGCCTGCCCTTTCCCTCACTTCCTCTCTGTTCGATACACAGACATGGTCTAAATTTTTTAATATCCTCGACCTCTCGCTCCACCTCTCTCTATTTTGACAGGTAGGCAGGGATGTCACCTTCTCGGCTCGTCCGAATGGTTCCCGCCTCCTTGTTGTTCACAATGCCGCCCAAGCCGAGAAGGTGGCATCCCTAGTCAACAACTCAGGTCAACCCATCTCTGCGTCCCCAGATATTCAGCTTAATTCATCCACTGGCACTGTCCGTTTACCATCATCAACGTCCTTCGGCCAGAAGCCTTTCGCAGAATGCTCCACTGACATAGAACTAATCCTCTCAGAACAGCATCATCCAATCCGCTCAGTACATTGTTACACAATTCCTCCTCACGGATGCCGACAAGAACCAGCCAGTATTGTTAAAATAGTCTTTGCCTCTCGTGATCTACCCTCCGCAGTTATTATTGGGGGCACTGTCCTCCAAGTATGCCAATATATTCCGCCTCCTCGCCAGTGCACATCTTGTTGGCGCTTTGGCCACCCCGCCAAATACTGCCGCTCATCTGCAGTCTGTGCCAACTGTGCACTGGCCAGTCATGCCTCTTCAGACTGTGTTACCACCATCCGGTGCTGCCCTAACTGTCATGGCAGCCATTTTGCTACCCACCGACAATGTCCCATCTACCTTTTTGAATCAGAACTATCCACTATCCGTTGGAAAACTGGCTGTGAGAAAAAACAAGCGTCATAGATACTCCTCACTGGAAAAAGTTATCTAAATTGAACAGAGGTAAATTTGCATAAGTCTCGTAAGTAAATCAGGCAATTTAAATCCCCTAACTCACATACAATCACCTCTCATATACTAGCTAGTTCCCTAAGATTTGGCCAATTCAATAAGGTCACTTAGCTATATACTGAGTCGAACAACAAGATGACGACGGGCGTGCTGTTTCGGTGTTTCTTGGGCACTCAGGCGTCCTTGGGGTGTATATACAGGAGTTAATGTAGCTGCTGACAGAGTGAAATCTCCTCAAGGAGTGTTAATATGGCGAGCTTCTTGTCCC
>JAGKTI010009297.1:15347-31313 GCA_018397915.1 Birgus latro | reverse complement strand
GATAGACTACTATTTCCCCCGGACTCGTACGTAATCAACCGGCTCGTTCTTTTCCTAAAATGTGTGTTGCACACAATCATGTCCAATGCCTCCCCAAACTCAAGTATTCTTTCCCCTTCCGCATTCCTCACACCATATTCATATCCTCCATCGACTCCTTCATTTATACTTCAATAATTGTAATTTTTTTCACTGTAATCCTGAATAAATGTACTGTACTTGCTTATGGTGTTGTAAAAAAGATGAGCCAAATATAAATTATGACAATTTTTTTTTCTTACTTCAGTTTTTTCAATTTTTTTCTCATATAAATATAATTTTTATTGTAAATGTTACTGAGGAAAAGTTATAGGGAATTTATTTGTCTACATTTTGCTGTACAGTAAAATTCCTCCAATCTGGCCACCAGTAATGCGAAAATCACGATACTCCGAGTATGTCTAAGGTGAAAATTTTCTATACTGTATTTTTTTGGCTTTTTATTTTTTATTTTTGTGGGCTTTATCTAAGGATTATGTGGCTTGGACTTGCTCCTGGACTTGGATGTACCTGCCTCCAACTATTCGTCTACTTGTCTATGCATTTTCAGCGAGTAAAACAATAACCCATATAATTTTAATGGTGTATTTAATGATCATGTACACTCACAATCACTAATTTCTGCTCAGGGGTGCCTCCTTCATACCCTTATATACCCAGGGAAAATGGGAAAGGGGGATGAAACGAGCTCCACCCACCTCTACCCCAGCTTTCAACCCTCCCCCGTACCCCTACCCGGCCCAACCTCTCACTCATCATTCCTAACTTGCAGTTACATCTCAAGCTAACCTCATACTTTACTCTCATAGTCACATTACTCATACACAAACAAAACACTAGGATATGTAAATAGCATATAACTATGAACACAATGCAGCAAGAAATCAGTGCATTATAACGTTAACAGTAAAACAAAAACATAATCCCAGGCCTCATGCACTGGGTGTTTGCGTGCGTTGGTGTCTGTGTGTGAGTGTTTGGGTGTGTCTATGTCTGTGTGTGTGTGTGTGTGTGTGTGTGTGTGTGTGTGTGTGTGTGTGTGTGTGTGTGTGTGTGTGTGTGTGTGTGCACAAAGCAGTGCACCCAACACATGAGGCCTGAGGTGGCTGTTGGTAACATTTTTGTTTTACTGTCAACATCATAATCTATTCATTTCTCACTGTAGCATGTTGATAATCATATTATATACTTTTAACATATCCTAGTATTCTATGTTTGTATTAGTAGTGGGACCAAGAGTGTTAACCTTGCGTTAGTCCCCTGGTGTTTTGGAACACCATTAGTACCCTGGGGTGTTTGAACACCCCACCCCCCAAAATTCATGTATTGCTGCTCATTTTTCTAATACTGTATATTCATATAGCTTCTTGAATATACTCCTGCAATTTCTCATGAACAGGTTAATTTCATTGTAGCTGATTTTTAAGAATATATATGTAAAAGAATTAGTTGAACATAAACAAAATCAAAATTTGGTTCTAACACTCATTTATTGGATAGAGGTATACAGTATTATGTATGATATGGTTTTTATTTCCTCAGTCATCATTGACAATATACAAACTTCTAAATAAGTTTCATTTGTAGATTCTTTACTAAAATCGTAGGCAAAGAAATATGTCAAAATTGTGATATAAAATTAATTCTGTTGCTGATTCATCATCATCATCATCTTCATTTTTCATCCTTCTTTTCCCATATTCAAACTGGGGTTGGATGTGCGATGGCTTTTCTCCACTGCTTCCTATCCTGGATTAAATCTTCTCCAGTACCCAGTTTTTCCATATCTTGTGTTACAACACTTTTCCAGGTCTTCTTAGGTCTTCCTGGCAGTCGACGTCCCACCACTTCCAGTTCCTCTGCTATTCTCACACAGCTCCCTTCCTCACTCCTCCTCACGTGACCAAACCATCTAAGCCGCTTCTGCCTCAAGATGATATCGAGATCCTTCACCCCGCATCTTCTGGTTACCTCCTCACTCAAAATTCTGTCCTCCCATCTCACTCCCGCCATGTATCGTAACATTCTACGATCAGTACTCCTCAGAACATTCATCAGTCTATCTGTCAAAGCCCATGTTTCAGCACCATATATCAATACTGGTCTAATGCAGGCCTCATATCTTTTACTTCTGTGTCTCAGTGGTATGTGTTTGTTGACCAGTAGGCTAGCTATTTCCTTCCACTTTAACCATGCTGACGCCACTCTTGTTCTGACTGATCTCTCCACCCCTGCTTCACTGTCAAATATATTTCCTAGATAGCAGAACTACCGCACTTCCTGTAGTGTGCCCCCATTCACCTCTAGCTCATCCTCTGCTTCATCTCCCTCTGCCTCTCTTCTTATGCAGGCTGGGCAGTGGAAATTTTGCGCTACTGTCAAATGGCACCACTTTATTACACTCCGTGCACAACACAAGTTCACTCCTACTCCTTTGCCACAGCATCCACATGGCCATTTTCCTGACTGAATTCTTTCTTCTGGTTTCTTGTCTGTCACCATTACCTTTGTCTTATCGATATTTATTTTCATTCCCCTCTTCTCCATTCCATTTTTCCATCTATTAAGCATTTCCACCACTTCTTTCTTAGTCTCCGCTGTCAGCACTAGGTCATCAGCGTACAGCAATTCCCATGGGCCTTACCCCCTACATTCCCGTGTTGCCTCCTCCATTACTATGTTAAACAGCAGTGGACTGAGTGCTGACCCTTGATGTACCCCAACTCCTATTCCAAAATTTCCTGATGTTCCTGCTGTTGTCTTAACTTTTGATCTTGTATCAATATAGAGAGACATGACAGCTGCAATGAGTCTCTCAGGCACATTCTGTCTTCTCAAGGCCCACTCTGTAATACTCCTTTGTACTCTATCAAAAACTTTTTCCGAGTCCACAAACACATGGTACAAGCATTTCCTCCTCTGTTGAAACTTTTCCTGCAACTGTCTCATGATGAATATTGCATCTATTGTGGATTTACCTGTGCAGAATCCAAACTGTCGGTTATCTGTCTTCACTATCTGCTTCAGCCTTCCTTCCAGCACCTTTTCGAATATCTTCATTCCATGCTCCAACAGTCTGACTCCTCGGTACTTTCCACACAGAAGAGCATCTCCTTTGCCTTTATAAATTGGCGTTGTCCAGCTATCTCTCCAGTCCTCAGGTGGCTGTCCTCCTACTAAGATGTTATTAAAAATCTTTGTCAATTCTTTTACACCAGTACTTCTAGCCTTTTTTATCAGATCAGCTGTTATACCTGTTGGGCCTGGAGCTTTCCTGGACTTCATTTCCTTTAAGACTTTCTCCACTTCAGCTTCTGTTATCATTGCAACTGGCCCTTCAACTTTTCCCATCTCTTCTATCTCATAATTATTTTCTTCATTTAACAGTTCCTCAAAGTACCTCTTCCACCTTTCCAGTATTTCTGCATCATCAGTTTTTATTTTCCCATTTTCATCCTTTACAAATTTAGCTCCCACCATGTCTTTCCTCTCCTTCCTCATCTCTCTTGCAATTTTAGACATTTTTGTCTGTCCTTGTGCACTCTCCAGATCTCTACTCTAACTTTCCCATGCCACCCTTTTTGCTCTGGCCACTTCTCTCTTTGCCTGTCTTTTCTGTTCATTATATTCTCTTCTGTCTTCTTCCCTTCTAGTTCTCTGCCATACTTTAAATGCTCTTTTCTTCTCACTTATCGCCTGCTTCACCATCTCGTACCACCACCGCGTCTCTCTTTCTTTTCTCCTATGACCTGCTGTTTCTCCACAGACTTCCCTCACAGCCTCTGTTATATTATCCCTGAAGTGTTTCCAATCGCCTCTTTGTCTCTCATTTTGTCTCGTAAAACTCTCTTCATATTGTAGTCTTATCTCTTCATCCTTCAACTTCCACTCCTGTACTCTTTTAACACCCTTCCTCTTCTTTCTTCCTTTCATATTTTCCACTCTCAAATCCATAGCTAGTAGTCTGTGGTGTGGTAGACATATAACTTTACAGTCTTTCACTTTAATACCTTGCTCCTTTCTCATTAGCATAAAATCAATTTGAGTTTCTACACCTCCACTTTTGTAAGTTATCAACTTCTGTCTTTCCTTTTTGAATGTTGTTTATAATTTTCAAAAACCTTACCCTGGTAGAACTCCAGTATCCTCTCTCCCTCTCTATATCTCTCTCCAAAGCCAAAGACTCCCATAACTTCCTCATATCCTCTCTGATCAGTACCAATGTGTCCATTCAAGTCTCCAGCAATGATAATTGCCTCAAGAGTCGTTGTTGATTGGCTGTGAAAAAAATTTGTTATGCTTCCCGAAACACACCAAGACAATAATAGAAAAATGTGTAAGTCACCAAAATAAGTGCAAATTGTTCCAATTAACATGAAATTGTAAGAAAAACATAATGGGGTAATTACAGAACCATAGAGGAGAAGCTAGTACCATGGGGTGACTACATGCTCAAAAGGACAAAAATTCGTCTATTCTTCATACCACCAGGGGCAGGAGTGTGAAACTCTCATTGATCCCTCCCCTCACTTATTCAGGAAGGTACTGGAGAGGAGAAGAATGCCAGTGTTGCCAACTCAAAATTGTGAGCATACAATTTTTGGGAGGTGTTCAAATACCCCAGGGTACTAACATAGGGTTAAGCATGAAATCAGCTTGAAATGGAACTGCCAGTTAAGAATGACAGGTGGGGTGGGAGTTGGGTAGGGGTCTGGGGTGGAGGTAGGTGAAGCTCATTTCATCCCCCCCTCCCATCTTCCCTGAGTATACAGGGGTAGGAAGGGGGCACCCCTGGGCAGAAATTAGTGATCGTGAGTATACATACAGTAATCCCTCTACTATCCGACGTAATAGAGCCAAAGACATGACCGGACAGTGGTCTTGTCCGGAGAGTGGCCCTGAAGCTTCCGCACCGGTCATTTATGACCCTAACCTAACCAAAATCAGAAAACCACCTACCTACCTCCCTACTGGACATGCATAGCACTTATTTAAGTCCCCTTTCTCATAAATAATGCACACAAAGCATGAATTAATTGAATTTTAACAAAAAAATGATGATTTTGAGGTGAGTAAGGCATAGGTGTTCACAACTTGCCACCATAGTGTAAGTAAGTATCGGACATGGAAATCACTATGAAAATCACCCTTTCTCACTTTTTATGCACTAAAATCATGAACACAAAGCATGAATTCATATTATTTTAACCTCAAAATGATGAATCTGAGTTAAGTAAGGCATAGGTGTTCACTGAGTTGACAGCTTAGTGTAAGTTAGCATCAGATGTGGCAGCCACTATGAAAATCATCTTTTCTCACATTTTATGCACTAAATTATTGGATACAAAGCATCAAATACAGTAAATGATGTAAATTGTTACAGAAAAATGGTCAATAAGAGTTAGGTATGGCAAAAGTGTTCACCAGAATATAGCATGCTGAAAGTAAGTACTGGACATGAAATTCACTGGCATTCACCTTTTTCACGGCTAGTGCACTAAAATAATGAACAGAAAGCATGAATTCATTTAAATTTAACCCAAAAAGGATGAATTTGAGGTAAGTTAGGCACAGCTGTTCACTGAGTTTGCAGGTTAGTTTAGGTACCAGACATGAAAATCAGTGGCATTCACCTTTTTCACAGCTGGTGCACTAAAATAATGAACACAAAGCATGAATTCATTTAAATTCAACCCAAAAAGGATGAATTTTAGGTAAGTTAGGCATAGCTGTTCACTGAGTTGGCAGCTTAGTTTAGGTACCGGACATGAAATCAATGGCATTCACCTTTTTCACAGCTGGTGCACTTCAATACTAGTGGTAACCATGCATGAAAAAATAAATTGAAAGCAGGAAATTATGATTTACATTTATTTGAAGTTTTTACCACTTTACAGCATGCTGAAAACAGATTAGACATGAAAATCATTATTGAAATCATCTTTCACACAGTCTGTGCATGAGATTAATGATATGGGAAGAACAAAACAAGGAATTTTGATGAAGTTAGGGTACTTACGAGAATGATGCCGCCGTCCTGATGTATAACCCGCTCCGTCCTCCCAGACTCTGACAGTATGAAGGTGCACCTGAGGCACCTGCAGGAGTTCAGAGAATCCTTGGCACTTCCACTTCACTTTGCACTCACCAGCACTTCTCACCAGCACTTCCCACAATGTTTCCTTTCCAGTTAATAACAAAATCTAGCATCACATCACTTCAGTGCACTGTACATCACTTCATATAACTGTAAATTCCCGTGTGGTCTAGTGACGAGTCCTGGAGAATTTAGTTGCTGTCAGAGTCCGAGATTAGCTGACGGAGGCGGCCTAGGGGCTTCTTGGTGGGACGTGGTGATACGCTATCCACTGCAGAGGACTCTGAAGACAGCAGCAAACACACATCCAGTGGTGACTCCTCCGTGCCTGATGTGCTGGGCTGTGGGTCGGAGCTAGAAGGCCTGTCTTGGTGAGGCAATTGTGTGGAGCAAGGGTTGAGCACGGCGGGGTTGACGGGCCCGATAAAACTGTCAATGGTTGATTGACACAAGCAACGACAATTCTGACGATTAATGATGCCCTGCCTGAAAGCTCACACTTCATCCACAAGTCCCATGGGCCCCATCTCCCTGTCGCAGTTTGGGTGTTCTAGGTAGTCAAGGACGAACTCCACGTGTTCCCGGAGTGCGCTCAGCTTGGGGATGGCTGGAGTAGTGACGAGCCATGAGGAGTCCGCATCATCGTCGCTGTCCTCATCGGAATCTTCCTGCTGGGTACTTGTACCGGCAACAGTACAGTAAACCCTTCATAAGCCGAACTATATGGGGCTCTACCCTGGTTCAAATTACCAAATTTTCTATCTTACCGAATTTTCACCCCCCAAAATTGCTAAATTACCGAATTTTCACCCCCCAAAATTGCTAAGACAATACCTATTACTTGTCCTTTCAACACTAAATTAAAGAACCATATATAAATAAATAAGTTATGACAAAAAATAATTTACTGCATTTAATATACCTTTAACCCCTTCAGTGCTGGGTGTATTTTCATTTTGTTCTTGCTGCCACCAGACTATTTTAGTCAGTGTAGGTTGGATCTGTGGAAGTGCACGGGGTTGGCGCAGCCTTCGTTAGCCCCTTCAGTATGTGAGTCCAGTCCTGAGTGCCATAAAATCGGCTGGAGGAAGCATAAATAAAGTAGAAATAGACATCACAATACTGAAGTGGTTAATTGGTAGAAAATCATTCACAGAGGCAGTACAGACCATCGGCAGCGTGTGTTGGAGATGGATTTTCACCCCCCCAAATTGCAAAAACAATGCTTATTGTCTTCTTAACACTAAAGTAAAGGAGCATATACAGTGTATAAATTAATACAGAAAGACAAAAAAGAAAGAATTCAGTTCTCATAAATTGCCTTTCGTTAGAGGCAGTAGATTCGTTGGTAGTTTGTTTTGTTTTGGAGACGGAGGTGGTGGAGGTGGTTGAGTTCACACTTTAACGTAAATTCTAGACAGTACCCAGTATTTATTTCACTCTACATTAAGAACTAAACTTAAATGTAATCACTGTAATAGACTGCAGTGTAACACCTTTCATTTGAGGCGGTAGATTTGTCGGCAGTTTGTTTTGTTTTGGAGACGGAGGTGGTGGAGGTGGGTGAATTCACACTTTAACGTAAATTCTAAACAGTACCCAGTATTTATTTCACTCTATATTAAGAACTAAACTGAAATGTAATCACTGTAATAGACTGCAATGTAACACTTTCAGTAATAATAGTACAGTAAGACCTCACTATAACGGACTAATTGGGACCCAAGCCATTCCAAAAAATGCGAAATTCCGATAAAAGTGACATCCGGACTTTCCGCCGCTAATCCAGAATTTTTCCGATATATCAGACATTAGTCCGGATTGCACCAATGGCTTTTAAACTGTTTTCACCACCAGTGCAGTACTGTACTGTGTTATACCTTCACTACATTAATCAGATTGTATAATAATACTGTACTGTACACTGATAAACATGTCTATTACTTGTCTTATTGTGGAAAACATAGCTGAAGTGGTTAGGCAGTCCGGACTGCTTCTGGTTTTATCAGACTTTTTCCGATATGTAGGAGCTTAGTTAGTCTTGTAGCGCCTCGAGTCTGATAAAAGCGAATTCCAGTCTATTGAAGTCTGTTATATCGAGGTTTTACTGTACTGAACTTTAATCATGATCACTACACTAAGTCACATGTGCATATTTTTTTTTTTTAAGCTTCATTCCTTTACGACTAGAGGTTCCAGTATCACTTCTTTTAAGCTTTGAACCTTCCATGGCAAGGCAGAAGGCAAAAAGAGAGCACTGCTCAGCACTAGATGACAGTAAGAATTGCGCAATTACCGTCCCAAAAAGCAAGCAGCAGACTGGCGCCACGTGTCCGCCTGGCGTGTCCACCTGGCGCCATTTCTCCCCCTACTTTCACATTTCGGCCTACTTTCATAAGTGGTCTCGGCCTGAGTTCAGGTAACCGAAGATTCCATCTTCTAAAAGTTCGACTTATGGAAGGTTTACTGTAGATGTGATCTCGATATCAGACATGATCTGATACCCAGGATCGCCCTCATCGTCATCCAACCACTCACTCACTTCGTCGACATCCACATTGTCTCCACCCGCACAAAGCCTTGCATGGAAGTCATCCACCTCAAAACCTAGAAAATCGTGCACCACGTCACTTCCATGAAGCAGACGAGACCAACCATTTTCTAGAGTCTTGACAGAGACTTCCTTCCATGCACTGGCCCAGTTGTAGATAGCAGACTTGAGGTTCTAGCGGCGAAGGTTTTCGACAGTTTGATGTCCTTGCATGTCTCGTCCTTCCCTGCGATCGTCCTCGTCCTCGTAGACATCCAGCACCTCATCCAAAAACCTCCGTCGGTAGAGCCTCTTCGCTGCCACAATCACTCCCTGGTCCGTTGGTTGGATGAGAGCAGTTGTATTAGGTGGCAAAAACAGACACCTAATGCGGCCATTTTCAGTCACCAACTCCTTCTCAGACGGATGCGCAGGTGCATTGTCTAGAATCAGGAGGGCCTTTTCCTGGCTTCATGGGATTTTCAGTGTCTCCGTCTGGTAATGAATGATCTCCTTAACAAAGTGTTGGTGAAACCAATCTCTGAAGATCTTGGTTATGAACCAAGCCTTCAGAGAATGATACCAAACGACAGGAAGGACATCCATTAACCCATGAAGGCACCGAGGCTGCTTTGCGCGTCCAACAATAACGGGCTTGAGCTGGTGCATGCTGTTAGCATTGGCACAGCACAAAGCAGACACCCGTTGCTTGGAGAGCTTGCGGCCAGGTATATGCTTCTCTGTCTCCTCAGCGAGAGTGTTTGTGGGCACTGAACTATAGAATAGGCCAGTTTCATCAGCGTTGTAGACTTGACCGAGAGTGAGGCCCTCCCTGTCAATCAAGCCCTTCACCTTCTGCCGAAACACTTCTATTCCCTCGTCGTTGGCGTCCACAGCTTCGCCATGGGCCTTACGATTGGTAAGTCCGTGCCGTAACTTGAACGCGAAGAGCCAACCTTCAGATGCCTTGAAGTCTGGGGCGTCGTGAAGCCTTGCGAACTTCTCGGCAGCAGCTTTCAGCTCCATTACACGTACCAACACACTAGCAGCATGTTGTTGTCGATACCAGATGAGCGTGGAACGGTCAGTGTCTGCATACTTAGGAATAAACATCATCTTCCTCTCCTCGTTTCGTCTGGTTTTCGAAGTGAAATCATCCGTGTACTGGTGTAGTTTGTCTTGGGACTTCTTGATATCAAATGAAGTAGAGCAAGGGAGGTTGAACTCACGTAGGATCCGTGATGTCGGCCACCCGGCATCCACCTTCTCCAATATCTCCCGCTTCTCCTCCAGAGTCAAAATCACTTTCTTCCTCTTCTCAAGTGGCGAGGCCATCATTACACACATGATGAAGAAGGTGCAGAGCAGCAGCAAGCCCTGCAGGAGGTAGGGAATCACCACAAGAACAAGCACTTCAGGAGCCATGATGTGGGCGACTTCATAAACCGGTAGCTGAGCGGGAAATGACACCAGAGAGAGGCGGGAGGCGTGAAAACACAGCTGGTTGGCACGCGCGGGAAATTCAAATTGACACAGTAAAAAAAAATCGGATTTTTTCCGGATTTTTTCTAATTTTTGGCCATTCTGGGGTTCGGTCATCATCCTACGATGTCCGGACAGTGGTGTAACCGGATAGTGATCGTCCAGATAGTAGAGAGATTACTGTATTTCTAATGTTTTCAGAGATCCCTCCCAATAGTCCGAAAAAAACAATAGTCCGAATGACCCCTCAGTCCCCTGTCATTCGGATTACAGGACTTTTACTGTATAAAGAATTGCTGTTGGTCAGTTAGGGCCACTTTTATGGAATGCAAAAGGAAATTATCGTACGCTCAAGCAAGGCTCATAGCACATTGATTAGGGCAGTGGGGCGACGCTGAGTGCGGAGTGGGTTGAATGCAGCTGAGGGACACACGGGGTTGCAAGAAGTGCTTTGTTCTCACCCAGATATCATTCCATAACCAATAAAATAAGGGCCATTTCGTTCGACGCAACCGGTGTCGAATGATAATGAGCGGTATAAATGTGCGCATACGCAGCTGTGACAAATGGTAACAGGTGCATGAAATTTGCACTGCACCCGTAAACCCCAAAGGGTTAATCACTGTAAGGAGGGTCAGGGAATGAACAAGATCACTTAGGTCCTGAAGCTGCCCCAGTCCATGGTCTCTACTGTAATAAAGGAAATAGATGCTGTTGCCGTGGCATCACAGAATTTGCCCATCCTGACAGCTGAACAGCTAGTCAGAACTAGGGAACCCATAATGGAGATGAAATGTCTCCTAGTGCTGCAGTTAAATAAACTTAACTGAACAAAGTAGCCCCTGCACTGTAACTTTATTTGTTTTCAGGCTTCCAGTCTGTGGACAATCTCAGGGAGAAGAAAGGAATGGAGGCCAGGGAGGAGTTCAAGGCCAGCATAGTTTGATTTGAGTGGTTTGATGCCTGTGCTGGCCTTAGACGTGTGTACATGCATGGGGAGGCTGCTAGTGCTGAGTACATGGCATCTGAGTTCATCCCTGCAAAGCTGAAGGCAATCCTAAAGGAAGGGGGATACTTTCCAAAACAGGTTCTGAATTTGATGAGGTGGTCCTATTTTGGAAATACAGTACATTTCCCAAAAGAGTTATGTAATCAAGGAAGAATGATATGTGCCAGGCTTTAAGGCACCCAAGGACCACTTCACTCTCCTTCTTGGTGCAGATACACTGCAGAGGGTGACCTTAAGCTCAAATCCCTCCTCATTTTTCATTGAGAGAACTCCCGGGCATTGGCAGAGTTCATGAAGGAGAACCTTGGGCTATTTGGAAAAGTAACTCCAGGGCTTGACTGACCTTCACACTCTGCCACTCTTACTCAGCAGGATACCAGTCCCCCCACCTGCCTGACTATTTCAGCTGGAGCAGTCTGGCAAGCTGTTTCCTCCTCCTGGTGGACAGTGCCCCGAGCAACCTTGATGGCATGGAGGACTGGATGGTTAACATCAAAGTGGTGCATCTGCCTCCCAACACATCAACAGCCCAAGACATCATTGCCACTTAAAGGTCCACTACCTTCACCTCACCATGGAGCAAGTGGTGCGGGCAAGTGACGGAGTGCGGTCCTTCTGGAAGAAATATAATATCATGTTACAGTGCCAAGGCGGCCTTGGAGGATGTCCCTGTAGCTGCCCTGGCAGGGTGCCCCGAGGCCACTACCACTGGTCAAGACAAGTGGGGTAGGGGTCCCAGATCCATTGCCTGGACCTGGGTGGGACTGTGCAGTGGGTGGGTCCTGTGGCATGTCTCTCCCCTTTATTATTTTACTGATTATGGCTGAGTTAAAGAATGAAATTCAAAGCAAGCCTGAGGACAGTAAATCACCAAGGGGGATCAGAGTGGCATTAAGGAATGTGGGAAGTTTGAGGGGTAGAGCAGGGGAAGTGGTTGAGGCATTGAGTAGGAGGTGGGTGGATGTGGGATGTGTGCAGGAAGTCCAGTGTAGGGGAGGATCGCCCAGAATGATTGCTCAGAGGGATTATTAAGTTGTTTTGGCAAGGTAGGACAGATGGATATGGTGGTGTGGGTGTGTTGGTTGGGGAGAAGTGGGTGGAATATGTCATGAATGTTATGAGAGTAAGTGATAGGATTAATAGATGTGATTTTGTTCCGTAGAATTATGTTAGCTTTCATATCAACGTATCCTCCACAGGCAGGCTGGATGAGGTAAAGAGGGATAGATTTTGGGATGACTTAATACGTGTAGTAAGTGGTATGGGGGATGATGGGATTGTAGTTTTGGGAGGGGACTTAAATGGTCATGTAGGTGAAGCAGCTCGAGGATATGAAGGAATACATGAGGGATGTGCACATTGTACAAAAAATGAGGAAGGGGAAAGGATACCCGAGTTTGGAGCGGCAATGAACATGATTGTATGCAACGCACATTTTAGGAAAAGAGAGAGTAGGTCGATTACATATGAGTCTGGGGGAAATAGCACCCAGGTAGACTATTTCCTGGTCAGGAGGGCTGATAGGAGATTAATGAGGGATGTTATAGGGAGTGAGGAGTGTGTGCAGCAACACAAGTTATTAATATGTGACATGATGCTTAAGGAGAGGGAGATGAAAAACAGGACCTGTGCATCCACGAAGTATATATGGAAGTTGAAAAACCAAGAAGTAAGGGATGCCTTCTATAGCGAGATGAGCAGATTGGTGGCTGAACAGGGAGGCATTGACAGATGTGTTTATGAACAATACAGAGCCCTCAAGAGCGACCTCTTGAGAGTTACTGAATCTGAGGATCGACAAGGGGTCCCCTAAGACATAAAGTAACATGGTGGTGGGATGAGGCTGTAGAAGCTGCAGTTAAGGAGACAAGAAGGCTTTTCTGGGAATGGAAGAAGGGTGGCAACAAAGAGGAATACTTGGCTGCCAAGCTATCTCTGTTTGTCTACCGCCAGACTCCTTAATCACGTAAGGGGTGACCACAAACAAATCGCTTCCTGTTGCTTTGTCCCCCTCCATTTCTTTGCCCTGCTCCCAGCTCACACCCCCCCTCTCTCGTATACCTCTCCACTCCATCCCTCCCTCTCATCCTTGGCCTCCCCCTCCCTCACCCCCCCTCTACCTCACTCACATACACTCGCCTCATCAGTCTCTCACTCTCCATCCTCTCCACATGGCCAAACCACCTTAATGTGTTTCTCCTAACTCTTCCTACCACATCCACATCCACACCACAACGGTCCTTCACTTTGTCATGTGTCAGTCTGTCTCTCTATGTGACTCCACATGCTCCTCTCAAATAACTCATTTCCACTGTTCTCACTCTTAACTTCTGTTCCTCCAACAAGGTCCAAGCTTCACTTCCATACGTTAGAGTTGGTATCACACTACTGTCGTGTAGCCAGTTTTTCACTTCTGTGCTCACTTCCCTGTTTCTTACCACTGTTTTCAAGGAACCAGCAACCTTTCTTCCCTGCAGCACCCTTTCAAGTACATCACCCTCTAACCTTCCATCCTTACTCATCACACTACCCAAGTACTTAAATGCACTCACATTCTCCATATCCTCCCCATCCAATCTCACTGTACATTCACTGACTTCACCTCTCTCGCTTTACTCTTCCCTACATTCACCTTTAGATTCTGTTTCTTACTCACTCTCCCAAACTCATCTACTAAGCCTTGCAACTCCCCTACGTCTTCACTTATCAACGCAGTATCATCTGCAAACAACAGTACAGGGAGTTTCCAAACACTGCCCTCTCTCACTAGGGCCATCCCAACATCCACTGCCCTACCTTGTATCTCTTTTATAACCCCATCTATAGGATTTTGCCACCAGAGGGCTGGATATCAACAAATCATTGCTGTGTGAGGCACATATTGCTGCTTTTTCCGCTGTTTTTGCCCTCCAACACCCTTCTGTCGTTGCAGGGAGCAACATAAAGGTCCAGTGCTCACTTCACCAGTGGTTGTGTTTTTTGGGTGTTTGGACTTAGCCTGTAGTTTGGGGGGAAATTTCAGTGCGGTAGACGGGGCCCCCCTGGTCGGGTTTTCTCGTTTCTGCACATGCGCAGTACGACCTATGTGACGTCATGGACTTCCCCTGCTACCATTGGTCTGTACTGTCGTGCTTGTGAAGCTGACGCCACGCTCACCCTGCTACCTGCTTAGGTGTGCAGCATCAGCATGGAGTACTCTGGTCCTGCCACTCTAGAGGACATTGAAGCTGATCTGGCGCAGAGTGACGAGGATGAGATGTCTCAGAGTGATTGGCCACAGCTACCACAAAGCAGCAGCAATGTCTCGTTAGCTGGGGAAGTAGCTACTGAACCAGCACTATCTGTACCTGCCGCATCTCACCCAGTCGGCCAGGCATCTTCCTCTGCTAAGCGTCCTGTACATAACACCTCGGATAGCAACAGTGAGCCTTCATCCCCTGCTGCCAAATCCTCCAAGCGGCTAGAGACTTCTCGTCCTCTGCAGGGAGAAACTGGCCTTGGATCAAACACTCCTTGTCCCCTGCAGCTTGTTCATTCCCCCCAAGTTTCACCAATGCTTCCTGCCTCTACTCCTCCAGCATTCGCTCCCAGGGCTGACTACATCAAGCTTTTATTGAAAGACAACCCAACGGTGGACATCAAACTTCGATGGTTGTCTGAGGTAAACCGTGCTTTTCACCTTGACTGCACCCAAGCGGAGGTTAAGATGTCTGCAATCACTTCCCGTTTTGTTTACATCTCCAGACGTCGCAAGGACATCATATATAGTGTAACTAAAGGAGAGTTCCAAGCCCTTTCTTTGGAAATTCAGGACTCACCTGAGAGGCCCCGCAAGTTTCCTATTTACCTCCTTACACGTTATCCTGTCTGTACTGATCCCAACTTGGCCAAGGAGCTGCCAGGTATCTACTCAGCCCGACGTTTCTACCAGAATGGCACTCCTATCAACCGGCTGGTAGTCACCTGGAGCCTTCCTCACCCACCACCACCAACTGTCACCTTCAGCTTCCTTCCCTGCCTCCCACCTTGTGAGTTTCGCAAGATGAAGGATGAGCAACCGTGGTGCTTTCGATGCTGGGGCATTGGTCACATCTCCCGGTACTGTTCTGCACCAGAAAAGTGTGCATGGTGCTCTGGCCTACACAACTCTCGGACGTGTCCTCACCGACCCCCTCTACCTGCTTCTGATACAACCTCAATGCAACCCAACCCACCACCTCCAGATACCTTGCACTGGAAATGTCCCCGATGTCATCAGGAAGGAGTTAACGTGTGGCACGGCTGCACTAGACGTCGGGCTACCTCTGCCCCCGTTGCCAAGGATGGGGCTCCACTAGCATCACCACCACCACCACCACTCCGCACTGCTGCTCCTCCTGCCTCCACTATCGGTTTGGATTCAGCTGCAGTCACCGAACTTCGTGATGCTGTTGCCACTCTCAGGACTCGGATTACCTCATTCATGACACGTTTCAATGCAATAGAAGCCCACATTGATGACTTGGTTAGCAAGCAAGCCACACTTGAGACAACATTAAATTCACTGGTTGAATCACAGCAAGTCATCAATACGACTGTCACCACCCTTACGGAAAAGCTGGACTCAATTGTCACTTCCATTGGACGACTGACTGCTTTCCCCAGGGAGTCTTCCCCTCATGGCACACCGCATAGCACTTCTCATGCCACCACCACTCCCTCATTTGGCCTCCGCAAACGTAATGGCAAAGTTCGGTAACATGGCACAACTGCATGTCATCTCTTGGAATGCCTGTGGTGTTACGAACCGGTCTAAACTTACTGCGCTCA
>JAGKTI010009296.1:0-15528 GCA_018397915.1 Birgus latro | reverse complement strand
TATATATATATATATATATATATTAACTACAGAATCAATGCGAATGGTTTAATAAGCACGGGAAGTTATTATGGAAGGCAAGAATGTGGTAATGACAGGAAGGTAGATCCCCTTAATTATGTAGTGAAATGACGTAAGTGGTTGTTTGGATAAGAATGTGTGTGTGTGTGTGTATGTGTGTGTGTGTGTGTGTGTGTGAGAGAGAGAGAGAGAGAGAGAGAGAGAGAGAGAGAGGGGAGGTTGTTTTGAATGTGCAGTACAAGGGAGCGGCAGTGCAAAACGGTATTACCAATGTTATCTTGCAGTGTTATCAACAGTGAGCTATAAATAGTCTAAGACTACATTACCAGCTATTGCATTATATTGTATTCGTTGTAGAACTGCCAGAGACGCGGAACACAGTGGGTGAAGGGAAGAGTGCAAACTATCCAAGGGTCATTACCCTTCTTGGCCGTATAATTGGGCGGTGGGAAGTGGGAAAGTCATCAAGAGAAATTGCCCTTCTCACAGGTGTCTCTGTCAGGACTGTGAACCGATGGATTCGTCGGTGGCAAATGGAGGGCTCAGTGAAGACAAAGATCCGCAGTGAAAGACCTCGAGTTCTCACTCGTCAAGATGTCGCCCGTACAGTGGACATTGTAAACGAGCAGACAAACTGTTCTGCAGTTCAAGTTACTCGGGCTCTAAAGCTTCCCTGTGATCCGCAGAGGACGAGAAGACGCATTCACGAGGTGGGCATTCACTGTTACATGACGGCCAAGAAAGAAGAACTCTCTCAAGCCAGTAGAGAGTAGACTAGGCTTTGCTCTACAGTATTTAGGAGCAGACATATATTTTTGGAACAGTAATATTTACTGATGAGCAGGGGCTCAAACGTGCTGAAGACCAGTAAACGCACGGTATGAAATAATATAGGCTACAAGAAAAGGACAAAAGTGGTAGGGTGACCTTATCATGTTGGAGATGGATGTGGGCAATGGGCCTGAAGAATTAACGAGAATAGAAGGAATATTTTCCGGCGAAATATGGCAATCCCACATCTTCATCTTATTAGACTCATTCACGACAGGAGTCCCGTGAATATGTGCAGAGTGGTAAAAGATTGGCTAAATCAGCACCCGGAAATGGAAGTCCTCGCTTGGCCCTCAAGGGGTCGTGAAATAAACCCAATCTATTTTATGTGTGTTATTAATACTGTATTGTTTGACTGATATAAATTCATTTAACTTAATTGTTTCATTGTTCTCTAATTAAAATTTGTCAATATATTTCCTAACTTCATCCCAAGCACCTCCCGAAACTGATTGATATGATCAGGCTTTTACCATAAAGTTCTTCCTTACCTGAAGTGACTCAAAATCACAATGGTATACCTGTAAGTGTGGTATGAATTATAACTTTATTACAAACAGAAAAGTATGGCCGTAATATTCACTGAAAAGTTTAATATCCAATGATAACCAGCAACTGGCCCCTCTGCAAAGAAACCAACGAATCACAGTTAATGCAAACGATTATTAAACTAATGAAATACAAACTGAATGCTTCTATGCTACGAGGACTGAGAAACATTATAGTACTACCAGTTATTCTCTAAATCCCCTTATAAAAAATTATGTACGGAGTATACAGTTACCTGTATCTCATGTTCATACATATCAGACTAATATAACATTATCATTGAATCATACTGAGATCATGGCAATATTGGTTACTTATTTTCCCATGGATATGGACACTGAATCCCTCCCTCTGAGCTCATCTCCTGCCACTCCAGCATCTCATATCCCTCTCCTCCCGAAGCACCATTGTTCGAACCTCAGTTGGTTGAGATTCATGTTGTGCCTGGGGTCAGGACAGAACTTGTTACAGCCAGTGTACACAACCGAAAACACTCAATAAAAAAAAAAAAAAGGCGCTGATTTCATCATGAAACAAACTTTCTGCTTCCATTATACACATAAATATACACAGCACAGATGCGAGGCTTGCCCTACCGTGCTTCCTCTTCTCTCTCCCCACCTCTTCCCATTCTCCACTTCACTATATTTTCCACTTTAACAGATTTTTTTCCCTGTGATTTGCACTGCTTACCATAACAAATATATGCACACAAAAACTTTAAATAGAAAATAAAGCACTGACTTCATCATGAAACAAACTTTCCTCTTCCATTATTCACATAAATAGACACAGCGCTGGTGTGAGGCTTGCCCCACCGTCCTTCCTCCTCCCTCCCTCATCCACCTCCTCCCTTTCTCCACTCTCTACCTCCTCTTCCATATCCTCATCCGTGCCAGTATCCCCCTCTCTAGGATCTTCAATACCCTCTGAATCATTCCCATCATCGGAAATAGCAGTTGAACGTACAGGGGGAAACGATGGGTGCACAGTGGAGGACTCGCGTGATCCACCCTCCTAATGCGATGCATGAATAGGCTATTCTACACTCATCGTGGTGGTTGCTTTCCTCAGAGGAAGAGTCACTTTCTCCACTCATAACTGTTGATTATGTCACCTCGAGTTCTTTTCCTATCACACTGTCACCAGTGCCTTTTCCTTTCTGGCCTATGGACTTCATTGCTGTTGAAGTCGGCAGCTGTGGGCACTCAGCCAAGGAGCCAGACACAGGGGAAAACTTTTTGTGTAGAGCTATCCATTACGGAGGTATGCAGGTGACTGAAGTGTTACTCGGATGCGTGCAGGAGGGTTGCCAGTGGTTGCATGGGGTGAAAATAACCCACAGAATATTCAAACAATGCCGCAAAACTCTAGCTCATATATACGTGCCACCCGGAGGTCCCCTGGTCGTCACATATACATGTTACCCAGAAGCGATGGGTTAATACTTTACACATTCCTTGTCTATCCACCCTGTCATATGCTTTCTCCAAGTCCATGAAGGTCGCATACAATTTCTTTCCCTTCTCTGGAAACGTTTCCACTAAAGACTTAAGAATGAATATCTGATCTACATAACCTCTTCCCTTCCTAAAACCTTCCTGTTCTTCTCCAACAGCTTTACACTGTTCTTAACTCGAGGCGTCCAGTTGATGTATGGACATGTCACCACGTTTTGTCACGGTGACACCCGATGAAGTATCCACAAGTTTTGCAATTGCAAGGTCCGTCATTTGCACATTTTTCAAGTTTCACAGGTGATTTTTGGTATGGCATATGTCTACCTGCCATCAGGTCGGGATACTGCATGGCTCCACCTGACCCCCCCCCTCCCTGCACATCATTTTCTCGGCAACTCACAAGTTAACAGTGACCTGACCAGTAAAGACATATCGTGCCACAGTCTGTCCAGTGACGAAATTCAAGGCAAAGGAAGAAACAAACCAGTGGGAGAATCAAGCAGAAGTGATGAGGCGGTAATGTCGTAATGGAAGGTGCCGTATGTTGATGTGTTTGGTAAGTGAACAACGATTATATCGCCTATATTATTGTGTAAAAAACAATGTACTATTA
Organism: Birgus latro; assembly: GCA_018397915.1. Lineage (NCBI taxonomy): Eukaryota > Metazoa > Arthropoda > Malacostraca > Decapoda > Coenobitidae > Birgus > Birgus latro. The sequence continues at coordinate 12,054 of JAGKTI010009296.1, read as the reverse complement.
TACTAAATATAAATTCGTACCAAAAAAAAAGTGGTTTGAAATAGTTACCCTTCCCATACTATCATTTTCTCTTGAGCCAGGGGCCTATAGAGCACGAGCAAAGGTGAGGGTAGTTATCAGGCATTTTTAACCTCAAGTGGGCGATTTCTCTATGAATTTTCGATGTTTCTCACCAAAAGCATAGGTTTGAGCCAAAAAAAAAAAAAAAATCCAAAATATGCCAGGATTTGGAGGGGGGTCATTAGCAGAAAATCTGCCGGGACATGGCGGGTTAATATCCCTATCTCATTATAAATTGAAAGTGACCTGCTAACTGATAAGATTTAATGCATAAGTAATACTGAGAGTAGCCTAATTTGCAATTTTGTGTTAAGCAGGTGTTAACTTTGGGGAGTTTCGTCAAGATGAATAAGAACGATGATATTTTCTTTATTTTCACCATCACCTTAATGACACTGTAAAACAAAAGAAATGCCACATCAACAGTTACTTCTTCACTGGGTTTCGGTTTATACAATTTTTTTTTAAGAGTTTAATGACAATAAGTGTCAGAATACTACATCTGGTATTGAAATCATAACCTACTTCACGATTCATGACTTGGAATGCAAGTTTTGTGCTCAAGCTAAAAGATGACAGTAGAGTAAAATAAAATTGCTCTGACTGTGTATAAAACCAGCTGGCAACCAAATTCAATTCCTGGATCAGTCAGACTGTTGAACAAAGTTTGTTTCTCCCTAGTTCCTGTTTACCCAGCAGTCACTTAAAGACCTGAATGTAAAACCTATTGCTGCGGATCATGTTCTAGGGGATGTGCATGACTTAGCAAAAGTTCATTGTCTCCGTTAACCCGCTGCATCCATTTAACCCACCAAGTCCCACCAACGTACGATGCACGTCGCTGCTTTTTTCTGCGGACAGACCAACCAACGTGCATCGTACTTCACTCAGTTGCAAGGCCCATTGTGTGCACATTTTTCAACATCAATTTGATAGGCATATGTGGGAGATCTTCTTCTACCTGCTGTCAAGCGGGGATAGTGCCTGGCCCCACCTAACCCTCCCTCCCCCTCTCCCCTCCACACTGGGCAATTCACCTGTTAGCAGTAACCTGGCCAGTAAAGCTATGTTGCCCCACGGTCTCTCCAATGATGAAATTCATGGTGAAAGTGATTCCTGAGGTGGAGGACAAAGAAACAAAGAAGCTAGAGGTAGAAACAAACAGAAGTGATGAGGTGGTAATGTTGTAAAGGAAGGTGCCATATACTGGGGTTTTGGGTTTTTATCGCCTATATCATTGTGTGAAAACCAATATAGACTTGTACTACACATAAATTCGTACCAAATAAATAAATAAATACGTAATTTAAAAGTGGCTTGAATTAGTTAACCCTTTCATAGTTCATTTTCTTTAGCCAGGTACTCTGAAAAAGATGGAAAATGTAAGGCTAAATGACACCTGTATCAACATTTTTAACCTCAGGAGGGCAATTTTTCTATGAATTTTCGATGTTTCTCACCAAAAGCGGAGGTTTGAGCCCCCCCCCAAAAAAAGTTGAAAATTGGTCTGGATCTGGGGGTACCTTACCTTACCGAAGTGCCGTGCCCCTGCAGACGTTGGCGACCATGGAATGCCACACCTCTCTATCTTCTGTCATTTGCAGCAGTTGTCCAGCCATGCATCCTCCCCTCGCTGTTCTTACTATTCCATCCATATACTTCTCTCTTTGCCTGCCTTTTGCTCTACTACCTGGGACTCTTCCCATTAAACTCAGGTTCTCTATCTTTCATCTTCTCATAACATGTCCTAAAAATCTCATCTGTCTTCCTCTAATGTGTGCCAGTAATTCTCTTCTGACATCAATTCTCCTTAACACCTCTTCATTTGATATTCTCTCTGTCCAAGAAATTTTCAAAAGCCTTCGCCTGCACCACATTTCAAAAGCTTCCAACTTTATCTCCATCTTTTTACTAATAGTCCAAGCTTCACATCCATATAACAACACAGACCAGACATAAGTTTTAACTGTTCTTCTTCTTGCTCGTATTGAAAAGTGTCTTTTACTTAGTATATTTCTCATCTTCTGAAATGCCTTCTTCGCTTCAAGTATTCGTCTTTTAATTTCTTCGTTACATCTACCATCTTCAGTAATGTAGCTTCCCAAGTAGCAAAATCTTCTCACCTGCTTAATCATCTTATCATTCACTCTTACACTGCACCGAGGGACTTGTGCCTTCTTACTAACTACCATCACTTCCGTTTTATCCACATTAATTGTCAGACCTTTTTCTTCACTCGTTTCCTTCACAACTGTCAAAATATCTTGAAGTTTCTCCTGAGTGTCAGCAATCAGTACCGTATCATCTGCACACCTTATATTATTTATATTTCGTCCTCCAATATTAAATCCTTCTCGTAAGGGGTAGGCTGGGTAATAAACCGGTTGGGACTGGGCGGGTTAACGTATGGATACGTTACAACTTTTTTTCATGGTGACACCCATCAATGTATCAGAACCTTATGTAACTGCGAAGTCCGTCATTTCTACATTTTTCAAGTTTTGCGGGTGGTTTTGGGGAGACCTTTCTCTGACTGCCGCCAGAGACTGCCTGACCCCACGTGACCCCCCTACCCCCCCATACATGCCATTTTCTCGGTAACTCACCTGTTAGCAGTGATCTGGCCAGTGAAGATATGTTGCACCATGATGTCTCTGGCAACGAAATTCAAGACAAAAGTGATTCCCGATGTGGGGGACAAAGATTACGTGGTACCAGAGGAAGAAAGAAGCAGAAGTAATGAGGAGGTAACGTCGCCAAGGAAGGTGCGGCATGCTGATGCATTTGGTAGGCGAAACAATGCCTTACTGTGTGAAAACCAATATATTCTTGTACTACATATAAATTCGTACGAATGATCAAATATCTACCTATTCAGAGTGGTTTGGACTAGTTACCCCTACCATAGAAAACGCGACAGCCGCACAGCGGCTCCAGAGAACACGGTACAGTCACTACTCGTTATACGTTGGGGTTAAGTCAGGTCGTACCTTAATGTATAACGAGTTTATCATAAATCGGGAGATTGAAATACATTATAAAACGGGAGTGACATCAACTCAATTTCTCAAAGTCACCTACCTTTGCACTGGGGCCTACACTGGCACTGCCCTTACCACTGGGCTGCCCACAAATCCCTTCCATACCAGCCATGCCAAACATAGTTTTGCAAGTCACTTTACACATATCCACAGTACAGTAATTCACCAAAACAAACACTATCACACCAATACAGACAGCGTTACTCATGTACAGTAAACCATTGCAACAACACAAAAATCACAATTGTGTAACATTGGCCTGGTGCTACTTGATGTATACCATAGTACGTTCCTTGGCTGAGAGGTGACAATAACAGGGGGGCACGCATGAACAAGTGGAAAAGACAGAGCTTTGATGGGGTGGTGGGACTGCGCAACTGAACCAAAACAATGTTCTGCATGCCAGGGCCGCCATCTTGCCCGCAACAGTCACCTTGCATGCGTCTGGCGTTTTGCAAATTCTCCGATAGCAATATCTTTAGAGTGGGGAATTCATCGTAAATCGGATTTGGGGTGTAACTTTGTTGTTAGTGTTATAGCGAATTACCATACACCAGTTTAACGTATAATGAGTAATGACTGTACCAGGTGTTTAAAGGGTCACCTGTATAGCCCACTTCTAAGCTCAAATGAGCACTTTTTCTCTGAATTTTCGATGATTCTCATAAAAACAGAGGTTTTAGCAAAAAAAAAAAACTTTTTGAAAATCTGCAGGGATAGGGGGCGGTCACTTTTGAAAAATACGCTGGGAAGTGGCAGGTTAATGATCTTCATGCAGTTGGTAGGCATTACATCCTAAGATTTTTCTTGAAATTTGAGGGAGAACCATAAAACTCTGGACTTCCTAGCTTCGCTCTTCACACTGTAAAATAAATAATTACTTGATCAAATCAATACGAAAATCAAGAAAATATATTAGGATAGATTGCATCGATGAAAAGTACCTGTTTACTAAATGACTCTCACCAACTAGCTCACTAGGTCCATGGAGAAATTGTTGTAATCTGTTATATAAGAGATTATTGGTGACACTCAGGCATAAAACCAGGCCCTCCACACCCATGGCGAGCATTCAACCACCATCTATCAATCCGACCACCATGTGGATCCAACGGGTTACCTGGCTCTCAGCAACAGCGCGTACGAGGCACCCAGCACCTTCTTCGCCTCCTTCAGAACGCGCACCGCCCCTCAACGCTCCGTGTAACTTATTTACAGGTCCCTGACTTATCACCAAACCACACCACACTACACTGGATGGCCCTACTCGAAGACCTTACACCCATCCAGCAAACAGAATTCACAGACATAGACCACCTCCAGCCACGGGGACATGACTTTTTTGATAACGAGGGTGGTGAAATAAGAGCAAGAGAAATTCACACCGGAAAAAACAGCATAAGACCACCCGCGCAGCAGACAAGGTAACCCCCAACCAGGCAGGACTCGACAGGGAGGTAGAATTCACACGGAGCGGTTCCAAGCGACACAGCCTTACCTGTCACACCGGCCTGGCTTCCCGATGCAACTCTTGCTCTCAACCAATGCCGCTCCAGGTAAGCAGTGCGAGCCACCTAGGCTCTAGCCAACAACGCCCTCGCCAGGTTAGAGGCGAGACTGCAACGCCGCGACACCGGCCATTGTCCGTGTTGGGTACTAGGTAGAGCAGGCCAGTGTCCGTTCCTCTGTTGCTCTCCCCTGCAGGGCAGCAACACAGGCCATCGTCCGTGTTGGGCATGAGGCAGAGCCAGCCATCGTCTGCTGCTCTCTTGCAGTATCCCCCAAGGTCAGCACTGCGACACAAGCCATCATCCGTGTCGGGTACGAGGCAGGGCAGGCCATCATCTGCCCCTCTGCTGCCAGGTTCTAAAGGGCCGCGGCACTCGTCTGCTCCTCTTCTACAGGAGGCCCTCCCTCCCCAGCTGTAGGCGCCCTTTGTCCGGCCCACCACCGCCCACAAGGCCGGTCAGGGTCCTCTCCAGCTACTTTCGAGGGCAAACTCCTGTACGACGGAGTACTGCAATGGTTCCTCTTGGAGCCCCGGTGTCTTAACCCTCCTGCCAGCCTCCCTAGGGCGTTTTCCTGAGAGGAGGAACCAATATCGAGGGCGCTGCCACACCAGCCTAGCAACAACGCCCCCTGCCAGAGGTTGCCACAGCGCCACCCTGACAGAGACTCCCCCTTCTGGAGTTTGCTGCAGCCCTCTCCTGATGGCGCTCGAGCCCTCTGATGCCCCAGGGTCAAACCAGGACCCCTGTGAAGGACCCGACCAATAAGGGCGGCCCGGCTCATACCCCGAGAAGCCAGCCCACATCCTTGCCCTTTTTGGCCCTAGTCCGGAGCCCCAGGCACCCTGCTTGGGCTCCCCCGAGTGTAGACCTTCAACCACGGCGACCTGGAGAAAATCTCGGAGATACAGGTCTGCAGCCACTACCTGAGTGTCCCAGTGAGAGAAAGCCACCTCCCTCCCGGAGACACCGAGCATGCAAGACCTCAGGTGCAACCCAGATAACTGTCTGTACATGTGACGTAAGTAAAAGACTCATCGACTCTAATATACTTAGCATCTACGGTGGACCCGACATCCCTTGCCCTTCAGGGTAGTACTCGAGTCTGAAACAAGTCAAGTGCCCCACCCTCACCCCCCCTTTTCACGTAACGCACGAAAGCTATCACTCAAACACGGTAATTCTGCTAAACCACACCGGCCCTGTTACATGAGATACAGAGAACTTCCCCCTCCCCCCCCCCCAGTCTCAGCTAATAAATCGTGTTACATCTGCCCACCATATGTCCCTGTAACTAGCGAGAGATAAAGAACCTTGATATCAGAAAACAGATACATCAAGAGTCCTATGTGTGTATATTCCGTCCATGTGACACACGATATATCACTTACAGCTTATGTTAAGCCTAAGTACATTCTATTCCCGTTAATGTGACGCGATAAGAAGAATTGGCCCTTGAACTCAGAGATAAAGACCCTCTTGTTTATAGCCCCTCAGCCCCCAGACACATACCTCAGAATAAACATACACAAGATACATCGCGAGGCTCACCAGTGAGAGACGAGTTCCCATAAAACAGCCAGTGACATAAACCGGGCCAGTAAAACCACCAAATCAAAGCTCTCAACTAGAGTGACTGTAACTCCATATACAGTGTTGTACCCTACACCGAGCCTTACCCCAACTCTGAGCGCATACTCCTGCCTTCCGGCAACATCACCGATGTAACACAAAGCAAGAGTAGTAAGTACCAGGTCAGAGTCACCTGTAGATATTATACAGGCATTAGCATATATCTCATAACTCAATGTACAGGATGTAGTGTTTGATGGTAGCATACAGTTTCTCACTAGGAATGTCAATTCACATTAAGTAGTGTCTGATTTCACATGATATCTGTACACAGTCTGTTGTCCCAGACTATCAAGAATTTTAACATACGATGTTTCTTAAAATATCCTCGTAGTCCAAACAACCAAGAAACTCATGACGTATTCAAACACGTGGAAGCCCACAGGAGATAGATCAGATGCTACTACTACCTCACCAAACATCCTCTCCCAGCTGTATATAATGACAGAGAGAAGCCCTTCACATGAGAAAGGGGATAGATAATGCCCGAGAGCACAATTAGGGCAGAGTAAGGAGAAAAGGGGAGGCTGGCCGTCACGCTAAGCTCGTTTGTAAATCCTCTCAAGATAACTGTGCAGTAAAACTCAGTAACACAAGAGTGCTGTAACTCACCTCGTTGATAATATGTCTCACGACTTTATTTTGGTTGTACTAAATAATCCATAATCGACTTCTCTACAAGTACCTACGACAACGCTATCGAGATTGCTGACAGCGGTGAACTACGATAAAATCACGTCATCGAGATTGGTGTGCAGCGGTAACAACAAACCCATCTACGAAAAACTCCGTTAAACTTCAAAGCCGATTAACGTCCTGATGGAGTCCCTCCTGTCGTCCTCAAAAACTGTGCTTCTGTGCTTACACCCTGCCTAGGAAAACTCTTTCGCCTTTGTCTCTCAACTTGTACCTTTCCTTCTTGCTGGAAGTTTGCTCTCATTCAGCCAGTCCCAAAGAAGGGTGACCATTCCCAACCCTCTAACTATCGTCCAATTGCTTTAACATCCTGCGTATCAAAAGTTTTCGAGTCAATTCTTAACAGAAAAATTTTAAAGCACCTTTCCTGTCACAACCTTCTTTCTGATCGTCAGTATGGGTTCCGTCAGGGACGCTCCACTGGCGATCTTCTCACCTACCTTTCAGACTCTTGGTCATCCTCCTTTCGGAACTTTGGCGAAAGCTTTGTCATTGCACTTGACATCTCAAAGGCTTTCGATCGAGTCTGGCATAAATCTTTAATTTCCAAACTGCCCTCCTACGGTTTCTATCCTTCTATCTGTGCCTTCATCTCTAGCTTCCTTTCTGGTCGTTCTATAGCCGCTGTTGTAGACGGCCATCGTTCCTCTCCTAGACCTATCAACAGTGGTGTTCCTCAGGGTTCTGTCCTATCACCTACTCTCTTCCTTTTATTCATCAATGACCTTCTAAGCTGTACATCTAACCCTATCCACTCATATGCTGATGATTCCACCCTTCACCTTTCCATTCGGTTCCTGCAACGTCCATCTCAGCAGTTACTTCAACAAAAAAGGGATGAGGCTATGGCACACCTAATGTCTGATTTGGCTAGTATCTCTGATTGGGGTAAAAATAATCTTGTTATTTTTAATGCATCAAAAACTCAGTTCTTACACTTATCAACCCCACAAAATCTTCCTCAGGATTACCCACTAATGTTTAATAATGAACAGTTGTGTCCTGCATCATCCTTGAACATGCTTGGGGTTTCATTCTCTCGGGATTTGTCTTGGAAAGAACATATTACATCTCTTGTGAAATCTGCTTCCAAGAGATTAGGTGTGCTAAGCCGATTCCGAACTTTCTTTACCCCTGCACAGTTGTTGACCTTGTACACGGGTTTTATTCGCCCGTGTATGGAGTACAACTCTCATGTGTGGGGAGGCTCCCCACATGCAGCTCTTCTCAATAGGGTGGAGTCAAAGGCTTTTCGTCTCATTAACTCTCCTCCTCTTACTGATTCCCTTCAACCTTTGTCTCTTCGCCGCACTGTTGCATCTTTATCTCTATTCTATCGCTACTTCAATGGTCACTGTTCCTCTGAACTGTCTGCTTGCATCCCTCCACCTCTACGATGGGCACGTAGTACCCGTCTAGCAACAAACTCCCATCTCTTTTCTGTCCAACTCTCTAATGCAAGAGTTAACCGTTACTCCCAGTCCTTCATTTATGCAACTGGTCAACTCTGGAACTGTCTTCCTATGTCTGTATTTCCTACTTCCTATGATCTCCAGTCTTTCAAACGCAGTGTCTCCAGGCATCTCGAATTGAACGGATCTTGAATTTGGCTCTCTTTTGTACTGTTTTTTCTTTTTCTTGGAAGGAACAGTATGCAGGCCTGTGGCCTTTGGTTCCTTCTTCCTTGCATAAAAAAAAACCCATAACGTCTAGCTCCTAACCACCTCAACTCCACGATTCACGAGAATCAATAGCAGCGATAAATTGTCTATCAACAACTGTACAAGCCTACAAATTAATCACAACGACTAAGGAAAATCAAGTACTACAAAATAAGAAGAAAATAAGCGAACAAAGAGGTGAGAACCTACAAACAACACAAAGAAGAGTGACGAGGGAGGAAATTCCGCTAGCAGTCTGACCCAGCATGGTAAGCTAAGACACTGCTGACATCTGGATACCTCCACCACCCTCCACCACGATCCCCACCTTCTCCACCACAACCCCCACCACAATCTTCTCCATCACAGCTGCCAGAGCAAGGCACGGGCTCACACACTGCAAGATCATCACAACACGCCAGTCAGCCTAAGTGCTTGACGACAACGGCCTGCCACACCTGCCTGTCTGCCTGTCTGCCAGCCTGTCTGCCTACTCCTGGGACGACATAGAGTGCTGACGAGCCACCTCAACAGGAAGTGTGAGACGTCTAGAGCAAGTGTCTGCCTACCCCAGTGATGACAACGATGCTGACGTGTTGATCTTGAACGACAACACCTTTTCGTCATACCACGGCTGTATCTCCACTACTGTTCTAGTGAGTTAATTTATTCTAACAAAGGTTGTATTATTTAACAATTCACCAGTTACATAGCTATCCATAAAATACTAACACTTAGTTAAGGAAATAAAATTCTTAGGCCACAGACTAGATGCAGAGGGGATCCACACCTCTCAGGACAAAATAATAGCAGTAAGAGAATTCCCAGAACACACAAATGTGGATGAAGTAAGACAGTTTTTAGGGCTCGCCGGATATTATAGGGCGTTTATACAACACTTCTCTCACATAGCCCAACCCTTATTTCTCCTGCTGAAAAAACAAGCGGTATTTCAGTGGGGAGAGGAACAAAAAAATGCATTTAATGAATTAAAAGATGAACCTACATGTGCACCTTGCTTGGCTTATCTTAACTTCACAAAGCCATTCATAATTTGCACAGATGCTTCTTTCAAAGATTTAGGTGCTGTATTGATGCAAGAGGATAAACGAGGTAAATACCAACCCATTGCTTTTGCCAGTAGACAAATTAAAGCAGCAGAGAAAAATTACTGTGTAACAGACTTAGAAGCCCTAGCGGTAATATTTGCTCTACAGAAATTCCGTGATCTCGTGTACGGATATGAAATTAACTTATACACAGACCACAAGCCTCTTGTGGGCATGTTCCAAGAAAAACTCCTCTCTGTGAGGAGGGCACGATGGAAATGTAAAATCCAGAATTACAATGTAAATATTCACTAAATAAAAGGTAAAGTAAACGTGACAGCAGATGCCTTATTACGAAACCCATTAGCCAACGTCGCTACAATAAGTCCACGGGAATCACTCCCCAGCAAAGATAAAACGGTCCCCACAATTCAAGAAATCTCACAAGCACAAAGACAGGACCCAGTATGGTCCAAAGTAATATATCAATATATCATCTCGAGTCAGGCGATGATGTACCATTACCTAAGATAGAAGTACCACTTGAACAATTTACAATGGTAAACAATGCCTTATATAGGGTAAATCCAGGACAATGATACCACACATTTTAAGGACAGTACACGCTAGTCCACATGCAGGGCATCCTGGCAAGGACAGGACACAGACAGGCCCGGATGTCATATTACTGGCCAACGTTACGCAAAGACATACATACTCACATAGACAAATGTGAGTCATGTGCGAAACATAAAGGTTACACGATATCACCTGCACCGTTAGGTAAATACCCAGTCCCTAACCAACCATGGGACGTTCTCGCGGTTGATTTACTTAAATTACCCTTAACTACCAATCACAATCAATATATGTTTATTGCTACTGATAATTTCTCACGATATGTGATCTTGGTTCCAGTTAAGGATAAAACAGCAGAAACAGTCGCACGGGTATTCATTGATAGTGTGATCTGTGGGTTCACCACACCAAACGTGCTAATAAGCGACAATGGTGGTGAATTTAACTCTGAAATTTTGCAAGAAATATGTAAACAATACAATATAAAGAAGGTTAATATCTTGGCCTACCATCCAGCTTCCAATGGACTGGTGGAAAGGCAGAATAAAAAAATATTAGATGTACTACGGCACATCCTCAATGAAAATTACGCAAACTGGGATGACTAGGTCCCCAGAGATGAAGCATCAGTCAATTGTGCGATTAATAAATCCATAGGAGATACACCTCATTTCATCATTTACGGGTTAGACAAACGTCTCCCTTACGAAACGTTTGAAGGCGGGCAAATTCTCGTATATAATTATGACGATTATCCTAAACTTCGCTTACGTGAATTTCAAGAAATACACACAAGGGTAAAGAAACAGTTAATGATGTCCCAGGAAGAAATGACAGAATCATTTAATCTATCTATATACCTAGGCTGCTTCCCCCAAGAAAAGAGAGGTAGCCGAGACAGGTCAACACACTACCAATTTACTCATCCACTCATACACATTCATTCGCATCTTAGCCCTAAAGGGGAGAAGGGACAGATCCTCACCGCACCACACCGCACGAGGGTCAACTACGCAGTGCAGTCAGTGACATCCGCAGCAGGGCCCAACAGCAAAGCTGGTTTGCCCTTGCCACATCATAATGGATCCAGCCCCTTACCCGCACCTGACCTGATCAGCTATCCCCTCAGGGCTGCGTCGTCATTTATTTATTCACAATTTTCTTCCATTCATTTCTATCACGCACAGTCACTCTTCCTTGCTCAACAGACAACCCTCTCGCATCTAACACTCTCTTCACACTGTCCATCCATCCTATTCGTGGTCTTCCTCTCAGCCTTACACCTCTCACATCAGATCTAGTTATCTTTTTTCACCAATCGCTCATTATCCATTCTCTCCATATGCCCAAACCATCGCAACACCCAACACCCTCTGTTCAACTCGATCATCCATCTCCCGAACAATTCCAGTTCTCCTTCGCATTTCATCATTTCTCATTCGATCCATACGCGTCACTCCACACATACTCCTCTGACACCTCATCTCCATTACATTCAAACTTTTCCTCTCTGCTACACCCATATTCCATGTTTCAGCCCCATATAATGCAGTCGGTACCACAACACCCTCATACAGCCTTCTCTTTACATCCATTCTGAGTGAACGAAATCTTAACACTTTTTTCATTCCTCCCAGCATCTTTCCAACTTCATTCATTCTAAACTTCACTTCTGCATATATTCTTCCATCCACAGCAACATGTGACCCTAAATACTTAAAACACTCAACCTCCTCAAGCAACTCACCATTCAAAACTATATTCATCCTCCTACCATCTACCAACCTCGTACACTTCATCACTTTACTCTTATTCTCATTTATTTTCA
>JAGKTI010009295.1:0-31320 GCA_018397915.1 Birgus latro | reverse complement strand
CCCTCCCAGCACAAATGCCCACTAAAGCACTGCCATTCTCATCCATCTCTGCAGGCACAACCCACTCACCAACCACTCCATCCACCTTCTCATTCCCTACTTTTCCATTCATATCTCCAATCAGAAACACTCTCTCTTTCCTATCAAACTTTTCCAAGCAGGCTTCTACATTTGTCCAAAACTCTTCTCTCACTCTACTTACACGATCTTGCGTTGGCGCATACATGCACACAATTGCCCACATTTGTAGTCCAACTTTCACTCTTACCCACACAATCCTTGACCCAACTGATTCATACTCTCTTACATTCTCCTTTCACCTGTTGCTCACAACAATACACACTCCCTCTTTCGCCCTCTCATTCTCACCCACTCCCGCGCATATACCCCATCCATATTCCCATTCTCTCACACTCTCACCTCGCCATTTAGTTTCAGTTATTCCACATATATCCACTTTCGCACTCTCAAGCACCTGTACAATCTCTCTCTCTTTCACCTCATCATTCATACCCCTCACATTCCAAGTCGCAATCTTAATTTTGTTTCATATAGGTAAATAATATGTGGTTCCTTTTGTATAGTCTTTCATCTCCAATAATGTAAATACCATTCCATCTACACTTGAGTACATCAACTTAATCATCTTGTTTACATACTTGCCATTGCTTGAGTCTACCACCTTCCTTCTTTTTGTTCCTTGCTGGTTATGTACCACTTCTGTGCCTGCAAGTCAGTTACTTTGTAAAAAAAAATTACTCTTCCTCTGATCTTTCCTCATATTTTGTTTTTGCATTCTCCCTCTTCTTTATTAGTATTCCCCTTTCCTTTTGAGTTAGGCATCTTTTTATCCATACTATTTAAAATTCCTCTTTTTCCATGAGTTTGTTGACGTTCCTCTACAGTGTTTGCACTCTGTAAGGTTACTTTCAGGGGCCTTGATTCACTTTTTTCATATTTTCCTATCCTTTTATGTTCTTCTGTATCTTTATCACAGATATTCTCTGATACTTCGCATCAACATATTCATTATATTTTCCATCTCCTTTTTGTCCCTTAAGATTTTGTTTTCTCCTTTTTGTGCACCTATGGCACCAGTTACTATAGATAATCTCTACATCTTCCCTGATTAGTTTTGGATTGTTTTTTATGATTTCTTTCCCTTTCTTTCTTACGCTTTTTTCTTCTACCTTTGTATCTAGATCATTCTTTAGTTTCACCATTTCTGCATTCGTAGTTTGTACCTCATCTTTGCAGTTTACTACTTTGGTCTGTCACACCGCTTGCTTGCCTGATTTTCTCCGTATCATTTCTGAAATCATCCATAATTCTCTCACGGTTGACAGCTGCATGCCCAATTTCACTAGCCTTTGTTCTCAGCGAATTTACCTCAGTTTGGTTCTTGGTTCTTGGTGTTGAGTTAGGGCTTTCACTTCCGAGGGAGTCGGAGGAGCTCTTCCAGTGGCTTGTGGAGCAGATGCCTTAGCTAGATGTGATGCAGTTGCCTAGACTTCTGTAAGAAGACACGTACCAGATGAATGACTTGATGCCTTAGGGGATGGCTCAGACCCACACCTCCAAGGAGTTCTGGCAGGGTGAAGTCTCGTACACCTAAGACAGACAGATGGTCACTTAATTCTGTGCGCATGGAGTGGAATCGTAGACAGTGCAGCAAAAGTGAGCTATTGTTTCCTCTTGATCCCTGCACCTCTGGCAGTAAGGGTCCGGTGCCAGGTGTAGGCGATGGAGATGGGACGCCAGTCTGACATGTCCAAGACATGAGAGGTTGCACAGGCAACAAGAGGAGTCCGTGCGGTTAGCCCTTAAGGTGGAGGAGGGGAGATCTGTTGCCAAATCCGAGTCCTAGGCCTTCCCACTAGCAACCGTCAGAATCCTGCTATAGGTTGCCTCTTGAAGTGGGAGAGCCTCCACAACTGCTGAGGTCAAAGCCAGCCTTGCTGCCCTGTCAACTACCTCATTGTCCCTGATCCCCACATGAGAAGGTGTTCACTGAATGTAAAGCACCCAGTTCCCATGGAAAAGTTGTCTGATCAGGGTCTGGATCCCATAGAGGAGATGTCTCACTGAATGTGTCTTGGGGGACACAATAATGTGCAGTGCTGCCAGACAGTCAGTGTAAATGACCATCTTCTGGGGTTGCAGGTTTGCTCTGATGAAGGCCAAGACCTTAAAGATGGTGTAATGTTCCAACTTGACACTGTTGGGGAGGGCATCCAAGTGCTATGTTTAGAGTGAGAGGTCCACTAGGTAAATTGCTGTGGCGGATGCTGCGGGTGTCACAGTGTGCGAACCTTTAGTAAACACTTCAGAGTATCCTGCATACACTGTGGCCGACAGGTCACTGTACAGTGCTGGTGTGAGATGTCCATCACGATACTTGTCAAAGGTCTCCGGCAGGCAGAGCGATACAAGAGACAAGAGGTCTCTCCTAGGTGGTGTTGGGTGCACAGGGGGGAGGGGCTGATGGCATGGTGGTGGCAGCGAGAGGGACCTGTGCATCCATAGAGCCCTGATCAAGAGTGACTGGCAGGACCTCACTGGCCAAGCAGAGTGAGACAAAGTGACACCTGCCTCCTTGAAGAGCACTGGAAGAGGGTGGTGGCAGGAGGAGTGTTGGATGGCTTGGTAGCAACAGCAAACGAGTTTTGACCTGGTGACTTGAAGAAGAGGGATACCACTCTCTGCATGCAAGGACAGGCCGGAGGAAGAACAAAATGTGCATAGTGCAGCATTTTGTATCGGGTCAAGTTTTTGCAGCTGAGTGGGGGATGCTGAACCGTTAACCGAGCACCCGTAGTTGAGCCTTCCCAAGATGGCAGCACGGTAGTAACCTAGAAGAAGGTCATGGTTGGCACCCCATTTAGACCCCGCTGTGCCCTTTATGATGTCCAGCCTCTTGGCGCAGGATGTTTGAAGGTATTCTTCGTGATGATGCCACTTAAGGATCGACCCATCGAGACGGAGTCCCAAGAAGGTGTGTGTGTACAGATGACAGGTTGAGATTCCGTGCCTATTCTGACCACCGGCTGAGATGGCATGTGGCACAAGGTGAAGGCCTTCAAGGCACACTTTGACTCACCAGTCTCCAGACCCTATTGGTGAACCCAATCCTGAAGAGTTCAGATGGCCGCCTGGAGCATCCTCTGTGCACCTTCAGTGGCGGTGTCTCGGCTAATGATAGTCATGTTATTTGCATAAACCAATGTGGAGATCTCAGGAGGGTTGGGCAGGTCTGACATCAAGATGTTGAAAAGCAGTGGTCTGAGGACCGAGCCTTGGGGCACCCCCTTCAGACAGGACGTGGACATGAAATGGCCACACCAACAGATGCAACATACTCCTGCCTGCAAGATAATCTGCAAAACATGCTAGTACTGAGCCAGAGGCCCCAAGGCAGGAGAGCATGTACAGAAAGCCAGTATGCGGCGCTGAGTCGAAGGCCCACTTGATGTCCACAGAAAGGGCCAACATGTATTTCCCCTTGTGGTATGTGTCATGTATCGGGCATTCCAGTTGGCAGAGTATGGCCAAGGTGCACCCACATGGGTGAAAACCACACTGTTCCTTGGGAAGAAGGGATCTAGATTCCAGCCACCATGAAAGATGATGAGCCACCATCCTCTCCAGCAGTTTCCCTACACAAGAGAAGAGGATGATGGGATTGTACAAGGATGGCATGTTCGGGTCCTTGCCTGGCTTGAGAAAAAGCAGTAGCGTCGAGGTCTTCCATTCCTCTGGTTATATCCCTTGGCTCCAGCTGCAGTTATAAATGTCCAGGAGGCAATCCTGCAGGTCGGGCATCAGATGCGGAAGAAATTCATTTGCCACCAAGTCCAGGCCTGCTGCCCTGCTGGGCTGAAGGGCAGTGAAGGTGGTGGTGAGTTCTGAGGCAGTGAAAAGACCATCTAGACCAGCAGTGGCAGGAATGGAGACTCTTTGTTGTATCGCCTCCTCATACACCGTGGATGAGGGCAAATCAAATGAATGGCCGAATAGGGGGTGGAGGAACGATGCCAGATAGTCTGCCTTGGACAGGTCATCAGGGAGGCACAGCCCAGCTATGTGATGTGGGTATAAGTGGGAGGTGGGGTGTTCCGCCATAGCCCACAGGAATCCCCACGTGCGAGCCAAGGAGGTGGAGAAGGGAAGGCTGGCACAGTAGGAGGTCCAGGCTTGCTGTTTTTCTGATTTGATGGTTCTGGAGCAGACGGCATTGACCTGATGGTATTCGAGCCCCATTTCTTGGCAAGGGTTGTGGCTCCACATGTGCCAGACTCGATGACAGGCCCTGACCACAGCTGCAGACTCCTCTGACCACCAAGGAACTCCTGCCCGGTGTATACAGCGGCAAGTTGAACGCTGAAAAACTCTGCCTCCCATTTCAACCAAGAGTTCCGCAAAGTCCTTAGCTGACAGCAGAGGGGACCCCCAGTGGCCTGGAAAACAGGAAACCAGTTCTGTCTGAAACGTATCCTATTTGTCTCCCACCGTCTTCCACCTGGGACGACATTCTCCGGTCAGCAACGTGGAGATGCCCGGGTAATCATAGAAGACTGGTAGATGGTCGCTGCCCATATAGGGACCCACCTCTACATCTGGACACTGGAAGGCTGCATCTCCAAGGCAGAGGCCCAGGACTGATAGTCGCCCAGAATGGGGGTCATATCAGGTGTACAGGCCTGGTGGTGTGAGGAGGCTGATGCATGGGAGTCCAAGAGCACCTGAAACAGAGACAGTCCTGCAGCATTAGTGATGGTCAGTGAAGGATCCCAGAGGTAATGATGGGCATTAAATTCCCCCATGATGAAGGCAGGGGCTGGCAGCTGGTGAAAATAATGCCCCAATTCCTCCCATGTCACATTCTGGCAAGGGTTATAACATAATAGCACTGATGCCCAAGCAGATCGTAAAGCTACCTGAACCACCAAGACTTCAAACAGGCCACTGAAATAGTAGGCAAGAGGCAAACTCACAGTCTGGGAGGTCTCCTGGATTGCCAGTAATAGGCCCCCAGCCAGTAACAGGCCCCCACCCTACCCCCAAGGTGAGGCAGATGCTGGGTTGCAGCCACGTCTCACACACCCCCACCACACTCGGTCCCCAATCAGTCACTAAAATTTTAAAATCCTGTATCTTATGGACCAGTGAATGAGAATTATAGCAGGAATATCAAGCCACCTGTACCCCCCATGTTGTTCATAATGTAATGGACAGTAGCCGGGGCCAAAGTCCATGAAGGACTTCCCCTATCAATGTAATTCCAGTGCCTCAGAGAGAAGTGTTAAGAAAGAGTACCCAGAACCAATGCCATCATCACTGAAGGACAGAGGCTCCAGATACCACCGGCGTCCTGGATGGGTAGGTTGAAGTCTCCATCGGCCTGTCGATGGTGGCAGGGCAGGGGCTGGGCCACAGGAGCACTGTCAGGAAGCAGCAGCATCATCAAGGGCAGCCACTTCCAGGTCCTGCAGAAGCATCCCCGGCGCCTGAGGGCTGGCAGAGCGATGACGACTGTGAGGAGCATGGTGGAAGTGTGATGGTGCCATAGTAGGGGAGTGCTGACATGGATGATGACCTCTGCATCTGATGTGGGGTGGGTGGAGACTCTCAGATCATCAGTTGGTCCTGGGTCCTCCTCCTGAACATCATCAGCAAGGACCACTATAGCAGTTAGAGGCTACACAATGGCATGTGTCCTGCCTTGCTGAACAAGGGCACTGCGGGGAGCCTGTGAAGGTGTCAGTCGACCCGACCCACAGAGAGTCGGTGGACTACGGGACACAGTTTGTATTTCACGAAGATGCTTGTTGATGTCCACGGTGCTGGCACCTGCCTTCCTCATGGTCATGTACTGTATACATCACTGGCCTTCCTGTAGATAGGACAGACCCTGGACACCACCTGTGCTTATTACTCCCACAAATAAAGCACCTGGGGTCTCTGGTACGTTTCTGACTCTCCTCTGACCCTGCCCTGAAGGGGTGGTATCCACTACACATTGAACATCTAACCTTCTTCCGACATGCAAATCTTACATGGCCAAACAGGTGACAGTTATGACAGTGTAATACAGGGCAGGTAAACTCACTAACAAGGAATGACACGTACCCAAGGAAGACCTTGGAGGGAAGGGGACCACGATAGACCAGTCTCACCTACTGTGACTGGCAAGAAGCACTGGGGGCCAGAAAACATACTGGAATCCTGGCAACCTCCAGGAGCTGAGAGGCAAGTTTGTCTGCATGGTGTAGCCTCTCTGCTATCACTGTGTCATCCAGTTCCGTGGAGTGCGACCCGATCTTGCCGACATTGACAACACTACTGGGCCCATAGCTGGCATGCCGACACACGACAGCCTAAGGATTCACGTTCACCATTATCTCAGTCTGGTGCTGGAGCTTGGCCAGGTTGGCAGAAAGAATGGCGAAGGACAGGCACAAACCATCCCCCAGCAGCTTGGTGGATCCTTCCACGATGTATTTGGCAAAGGGTGATGCATTGAAGGGGTCTGTCACCCTCTGTGGGTGACAAAATACCCTGGATCAGTCCTGGGTCTGCACAATGTATGTCACCCTTGTCTGTACCCCTGTACCATCCTCTGCAGCTTGTCCACTCTCACTGATGGCCGTAGACAGTAGCAATGTCCTCCTGGTCTTCTCTGCTGACCTCGTAGTCTCCTCCTCATCCGAGACAGACAGATGGTGGGATTATTTCCTGCCTGGCCAAGCAGTGTCCATATTGTCTCCTCCACTCTCCCCCCCCATTATTTACCACCAGTCACTTCACTTGTTCACACACACCGCCCCTCCACACAACAAACACTGGTTCACTCCACTCCGAACATCACACTCGAAGGTGAACAAACACAGCACCGTTACTCTGGGCACCGAGTCCAGATCTCGACATCTGTATGCTATGCCAGGCAATCAAGCTCTCCTTTACCTCAGCTGATAGTTCATCTGTTGTTGTGGCTTTTCTGTTTATTACCATTATTAATTCTTTGTTTTTTTTCCTTCTGTTTGAGTAGCTCATTTCTCATTTCGTTGATTTCCATTTGAAAAGTTCTTTCTAGCCTGTTTACTTTTTCAGCTAACTTATAAGTTTTCTTTTCAACCAGTTCTGGGTAGAAGTCTTCATCCTGTTTTTTACCTTTGCACCTTCTAAAGGCATGTTTCCAAAATATGAAGCCATCTTAAAGAAAAGATAATATCTGCTTAAAGTTGTTGCATCACTGCCGTCTGCTCACCTTACTGTTGTCGAGCTGATGTAAGGAAACTCAGCACATTCCTGGACACTGATTTATAGATGTTTACTTTCTTCATTCTACACTTTTTTATATATTACAGTACTTGTCTTACTGTGTTGGATCTTCATTACTTTCTTCATTCTACACTTTTTTGTATATTACAGTACTTGTCTTACTGTGTTGGATCTTCACTTTAATTACCCTAAATGAGCTTGACCCATAAATAGATATAACTTAGGTATCCCCAGATCAGAGCTCAGTGATATACTGTACATTCGACTCATCTGCTGCCTCTTGTCTGTTTGTGTGTATGTGTATTTACCTATTTGTATTTACCTATTTGTAGTATACAGGAATTGAGCTAAGCTCGTGTTGTCCTGTCTCCATATCTACATTCATCTAATCTAGTTTTAAATATATGAATGTTTTTCGCCTGCACCACCTCTTCGTCTAGGTCATTCCAAATACTTATGCTTATATTTGCGAAACTGAACCTTTTGAGGTCATTAAGACATCTACTTTCTCAACTTGAAGCCATGACCTCTTGTTCTTCCATCATCCAACACAAAAAGATCCTCTCTATCCACCCTTTCCAATTCTCTTACATTTCTAAATATCGTGATCAAGTCACCTCTTTTTCTTCTCTCACGCAGTGTTGGTAACTTCAGTTTTCCCAATCTCTCCTCATAGGTGAGTTCCCTTAAACGTGGTATCATCTTCGTTGCCATCCGTTGAACCCTTTCTAGTTTATCAATATGCTTCTTCAAATGAGGTGACCATACCACCGCCGCATACTCTAGTCTTGGTCTTATCATGGTCACTATCAACTCCCTCAACATTTCCTCATCCATATAACTAAAAGCCACTCTCATGTTGGTCAGTATTCCATAAGTTCCCCCAATAATTTTGTTTATATGCTTTTCTGGTGACAAGTCATCCCGAATAATCACTCCCAAGTCTTTCTCATCCTTTCTTTTACTAATCATCTCATTGCCCATTTTATATGTCCAGTGTGGTCTTCTTTCACTTATATCCATTTCTAATACATGACACTTCTTGGCATTAAAGTCCATTTTCCAAGTCTGGCTTCAGCTGTGTAGTTTGTCCAAGTCCTCTTGCAGTTCTTTACAACTATCAATACATTTAATATGTTTCATAATTTTAGCATCATCTGCAAACATACTCATGTAACTATTCAAACCCTCTGGCAAATCATTTACATATATCAGAAACATTACTGGGGCCAGGACACAGCCCTGGGGTACTCCACTAGTCACATTTCTCCATTGTGAAACCTTGTCTCTTATCACTGTTCTCATCTGCCTTCCTGCCAAATAATCTCCCATCCACTTTAATAGTTTCCCATGCACCCCTCCAAAGATCCTCAACTTCCACAATAGTCTCTTATAGGGCACCCTGTCAAATGCTTTCTTAAGATCCAGATAGACACAGTCTGTCCATCCCTCTCTCTCCTGTACGACATCTGTTACCCTACTGTAGAAACTTAATAGGTTAGTAACATATGATCTTCCTTAAAACCAAACTGTCTTGGTGTTATCACTTCATTTTCTTCTAAATACTTTATCCATCTTTTTCTAATAACTTTCTCACAGATTTTACAAACAATACTAGTAAGTGACACAGGTCTATAATTAAGTGGATCTTCCCTATCTCCTCCCTTAAAGATTGGCACAATACTTGCTCTTTTCCAATCTTTAGGTAACTGTCCATTTTCAAGCGCGGTCTTGATGATGACATAAACTGGCCACACTAACTGGTCGGCACATTCCTTCAGGATCCATCCAGCCACACCATCTGGTCCCATTGCTTTTCTCACATCCAAATCCTTCATCAGCTGTAGCACCTCAATCATGTCAACTGTAATTTTAGCCATTCTCGTCAGCCTGGGTTCCATTTCAGGCTCCCTAAATTCATCTTCCCAATACATAAACTGACTGCAGCTTGTTGTTCATTATTTCACACAAGTCTTCCTCTCTTTCGTATGTTTCATCTCCATCCCTTAGTTGTATTATACTGTTCTTAACTTTCATTTTGCCATTTACAAACCTGTAAAATAGTTTCGGCTCTTTTTTACAGATACAATATCTTTTTCGTATTTCCTTTCCTCTTCACTCCGTACCCTTACATATTCATTTCTCACCTGCTTGTACTCCTCCCAAGCCCTTTCACTATACCTTCTTCTCACGTTATTCCATGCTTTTTTTCTTGCCTCTTGTGCCATCCTACATCTGTTGTTAAACCATTCTTTCTTCCTTTCCATAGCTGCAGAAAATTTTGGGACATACTTAGTAACTCCTGTTTTATAGACTTCTATGAAAAACTCATATTTCTCATCAACATTTGTGATCATATTCATTTTACTCCATTCTACATTTTGGAAAAAGTTCCTCAGGGGAGCAAAGTCTGCCTTCCCATAATTGTATCTATTTTCTCTGTGTTTTTCATCTCTTTCTCCTTCCCTCACTCCTACAACGTCCATCTCAAATACCAGATGATCACTTTTACCAAAGAGGCAATGGTAGGTTATGTTTCTCACATCATTTGGGTCCTTTGTGAATACTAGGTCGAGCCAGGATGGTTCATCAACACCCTTAATTCTTGTGTTTTCTTTGATCAACTGGGTTAACATGTTTTCCATCATCAGTTCCATTAATTTATTTCCCCATGATTCTTCATTGTTCCCAGCATCCATACTTTCCCAATCAACTTCTCTACAGTTAAAATCTCCCATTAATATTATTCTATTTCTTTGTTCAATTAACATTTTTAGCCTAATAATGGATTCTCTTATTAACTGTTTGTAATCTTCCTTTGTCCATGCCCTAGTATTGGGGGGCATATAAAAAACTATTACATCCATTTTTTCTCCATAACTGTCCTCTATTACAACTCCCAAAAGTTCAGCCTTGGTATTTTCAATTTCTATATTCTTTACTCTTAGGTCATTACAGGTTAATATCACTATACCTCCCCCAAATTTACCTTCTCTGTCCTTCCTTCAAATCTTATAATTGTTCCAGCCAAATAATTTTGTATCGACATCTCGGGGCAATTTAGTCTCTACTAAGCAAACAATTTCAGGTTTATTTTCAATTAAGTAGTCTCCAATTTCCCCTTTCTTAGATATTAATCCATTTACATTACTGAACATGATGCTCGGATTTGTTACACCGTTTTTTCTTTACTCGTTCTTCTCTTTTTCATATTCATATCCATCCCCTTTGTTTCCTTCACGTCTAGTTCTTCACATACCACTTCCTTGCTTTCATATTCATCACTCCTCCCAAAAAAGTTTTACGTTCTTCCTCTGTCCTCCTGTTATTTTTTTCCTTTACTTGGTCCTTCAAAGATTTTAAAACTTCTCTTTCTTCTTCATTCAAGTCTTTTCTTACTATAATATTTTCCATCCCTGCCTTTTTACTCAGTTTCCAGGTCACCTTAAGTTTGTCATTTACAACACTTTCTGAAGGCATCTTAACTCGAATTGGTCTTGCTTCCCCTTTCTTATATAGCCCTATCTTCCTTACTTCCTCATTTTCTTTTTCCCACTTGTTTCCTTCGGGATCGATCTTGTCCAATATTTGCCTCACCTGATTTGAGTCTCTCTTGAGTCTCACAGACCTAACTTTTTCTTCCTCCTCCCTGTTTCCAAATATTATCACACATCTGTTCCTTTCTACTGTTTCTCTCACTATTTTCTCTTTTTTCTTCAATATTTTCACTACATTTTCTTCCATTTTTTTCTTGTTCATTTCCCTTTCTTCCTGAATAATTTCCCTTAAACTGACCACTCCTTTCTGTTCTTCTTCCACATGTGCCCACTTTGCCTTTTGCTCTTCTAACACACTACTTACCTTCTCTGTTTTGTTACTACTCTCTTCTAGTTTTCTCCTTAATTCAATATTTTCTCGTTTCAAACTCGATCTCCTGGTTCGCTGTCTCATTGGCCTGTATCAGACTCTGTATAGTATTTTCAGGCATGTTTCTTGATACTAGATCTTCCACTTTCCTTTCTAGTCCACTAATTCTCATAATCAACGTTTTAACCAGATCCATTACATTTGTTTCACTGTCAAATCCTGGAAAATCCAGTTTCCCAGTGTTTACATTGACGGCCATGTTTAAGGTCGGTTGCAGTACTAAACTGAACAGCTGTTCCCAAAATTCCAATAAAAACATTCGGGTATACTTACTGACAATAGTTCTTTACATTTTTGGTAGACTATAATAACTTGCAATACTTCAAATTTTGAACAAGACTGGAGACAGGACATTTCCTGAAAACTACTTAGGTTTGTTGAGAGGTGGTTTGAGACACGTCTTCTCGCTGTGGGTGCTGCTCTGTGTGTGTGTATGTGTGCATGTGTGTGCATGCATAGACATAAACTGCTCCTTACCCTCCCTCTCTCCTTCCTCTGATCCTTTCTAATAAATGACATAGAAGTACCTGTATTTGAAATAAATATATTTAGTTTTGTAGTGCCTTTTGGAGGGTCTGGCAGGCACAGCAAACACAGTTTAAGTTTGTAGAGGTGAGCAAGATCCAGAAAGGCAAAAGGCAAATATAATTCTCTTCATTGTTTTAATGATCTCTACCCTATAATGGGACAGAGTGACATGGAGGCGATTTGTTTGTGGCGACCCTGTTCGGGATTGAGGCGTCTGGCAATAGATAGATAGATACCCTATAAGCATTGTGAGGGTGCCTTAACCCGTTAGCTGCTGCATTAGGTTTCGTGGTCGATCCCCCCATGCACAAAAAAAATTGGATTTTTTTTTCCCCTTTTTCACAAAAATAATTTTCGCTCTTATAAATGAAAGAGTGCATGGAAAAGAATAGGAAAAACAGACATGAGTTCAATATTTACCTGAGTTTGGCCGTGGTATGCTATTTATGGACATTTGGGTGAAAAATGTAGCGCACCTTATTAAAGAAAAAAGGAGCTTGATCATACTGTATGATGTACGTAGCAGTTGCACGCTATTCTTCATATGATGTACGTAGCAGCTATCGGGTTAATCTCTAAAGATTCCAAATTGTCTGCCTTGCCTATCCCTGGAGCTGCAAAAATGTCTGTTTTTTCACCTTTCACCAAGGTAATTTTTGGTCTTATAGATTGCAAGTGCTTCATTTTACACACCAGAAAATGTATATTTCATTCTCATATTTCTAATGGTTACCACAATATCGACATCAAGGAATGTCAAAAATAAAATTTGTTACTCCCCCCCCCACATATAGAAAGAGGAAAGGGAAAAAAAATAATGCACCAAAATAAATTTTGGTCTTCTAGATTTGAAGAGCTTGATTTTACACACCAGAAATTGTATACTTTACTCTCGTATGTCTAATGGTTACCGCTTTGTCGACTATCAAAAATAAAGAAGTCACTCCTCACCAAGAGTAAGAATGGGACATCATAAGGTGGAATAGGGAAGTAGAGGGAGTGTGAGGTGGCATTAGGAAGGGGGAAAAAGGAGGGAATATTCCTGCCACACACAGTCAATACAGTCTAGAGGGTGTATGGAGGGTAGTTTGGATGGGAGGGGACACAGACTGCAGGATCCAGTGAGGCAGAAGGAGGTAGAGAGATGGTATGGGGGGGTTCCTCCCCACACCCAGGGAGGGGGCCAGGTAATGCCTTCCACCACCTGATCTCTTAGTTTCCATTGGCTATGTACCATTTATGTCATAAAAGAGGTGGGGTTATTGCTCTCCAGTTTTTTGTAACCTCTCTACAATCATCAGTCAGAGGACTTCATGTACCAAGCTCAGAAACTGATGATCATCATGATACTGAGAATTTTGAAAGTTTGAATGATGGACCAAGGAATGCATTCATGATCAGTTTTTTTGGACAGATTTGATGGAGTTTTTTTTCCGTTTGTAGAATTTTTGTACTCCATTTGGGCAGTAGTGAGAAACTGAAGATGTGGATAATGGTGATGATGATGATGATAATGTTATTACATTTTTATGCTTATTTCTGCTTTGTGGAATTTTTTAACTCAATTTATAATTAGGAAAGAGGGGAAGATGATGATGATAATGTAGATGATGATGATGATGATTATCATCATCATCATTATTATTATTATTATTATTATTATTATTATTATTATACATCTGAGATGAGATTAAAGAGCTATATAATAAGTATAATTCTGGGTCAAGGAAGCTCCNTGGTGAAATGCTGAAGCATGGGGGAGAGATAGTAATAGAATGGATGTGGAAGGTGTGCAGATTGGCTTGGGAGGAGGGTAGAGTCCCGGAGGATTGGAAGTCAGGTATAATTATTCCTCTGTACAAAGGAAAAGGGGAAAAAGCAGTGTGTGGTAATCATAGGGGCATTTGCCTTCTCAGTGTAATAGGAAAAATATATGGTAGGATACTTATTGACAGAGTTAGGGAAATTACTGAGGAATTAGTTGGAGAAGAACAAGGAGGTTTTAGGAAGGGAAGAGGTTGTGTAGACCAGATATTCATTCTTAGATCCTTAGTGGAAAAGTTTCTAGAGAAGGGCAAGAAGTTGTATGCAGCCTTCATGGATCTGGAGAAAGCATATGACAGGGTGGATAGACAAGGTTTGTGGAAGGTATTAAGAATATATGGAGTGGATGGGAAGTTGTTGAAGGCAGTGAAGAGTATGTATGAGGGTGCTAAGGCTGCAGTGCGTGTGGATGGCAAACTGAGTGAATCTTTCCATTTGAAGGTTGGATTGAAACAAGGATGTGTCATGTCTCCATGGTTGTTCAATCTGTATATGGATGGGGTTATAAAAGAGATACAAGGTCGGGCAGTGGATGTTGGAGCGGCCCTAGTGAGAGAGGGCAGTGTTTGGAAACTCCCTGTACTGTTGTTTGCAGATGATACTGTGTTGTTGAGCGAAGACGAAGGGGAGCTGCAAGGCTTGGTAGATGAGTTTGGGAGAGTGTGTAAGAAACGGAATCTAAAGGTGAATGTGGGGAAGAGTAAAGTGATGGTCTTCGAGAGAAGTGAAGCCAGTGAATGTACAGTGAGATTGAATGGGAAGGATATGGAGAATGTGAGTGAATTTAATTACTTGGGCAGTGTGATGAGTAAGGATGGAAGTCTGGAGGGTGAAGTGCTCAAAAGGGTGCAGCAGGGAAGGAAGGTTGCTGGTTCGTTGAAAGCAGTGATAAGAAACAGGGAGGTGAGCATGGAAATGAAAAAGTTGTTACATGACAGTATTGTGATACCAACTCTGACATATGGAAGTGAAGCTTGGACCCTGTTGGAAGGACAGAAGTCAAGAGTGAGAGCAGTGGAAATGAGTTATTTGAGAGGAGCATGTGGAGTCACATGGAGAGACAGACTAACAAATGAGGAAGTGAAGGAGCGTTGTGGTGTGGTTGAGGACGTGATGGGAAGCGCTAGGAGAAACACGTTAAGGTGGTTTGGACATGTGGAGAGGATGGAGAGTGAAAGACTGACGAGGAGAGTGTATGTGAGTGAGGTGGAGGGGGCGAAAGGGAGGGGGAGGCCAAGGATGAGATGGAGGGATGGAGTGGAGAGGTATATGAGAGAGGGGGGTGTGAGTTGGGAGCATGGTAGTGAAGTGGCAGGGGACAGAGTGACATGGAGGCGATTTGTTTGTGGCCACCCCGTTCGGGATTAAGGCGTCTAGCAATAGATAGGTAGATAGACCTCGCCACTGGACCACATGGGAATTTACAGTGTTGTGCAGTGTTAAGAATTTAGAATTCAGAGTGCAAAGGATTAAGTGCAGATTGCAACACAGGCATATTGCAGATGGCATGGCACAAGTAAGAACAGAATATGCAGTGTTAAACAGTTATTATTCACAGTGCAAAGGATTAAGTGCAGCGCAACACTGGATTACTGTATGTGCTTCAAGTGCACCTTCACCACTGTCAGAGCCATAGAGGAGGCGGGTTGACGGCCACTGCTTCTAATTTCTCTTTCTCTGGTTCCTTTTCATTTATTTTGTGGTTTCTGTCCCTTATTTGTGTGAATAGGGTCTTAAATAGGTGCTGTGCATGTCTGGTAGGGAGTTATTTAGGTGGCTTTCAAACTTAGGTTGGGTTGGGGTCTATAAGTTCCTGTCCAGGGACATTTTTCCGAAGTCCTGGACAAGACGAAGTTCCGGGTGTTGCTTGGGCTCTGTTACTTCGGATCTTGGAGGGATTACTGTATTATTATTATTAAGAGTATTTAATTTTCCCTTGTATTCCAGGCCCACCTGATTTCACACCATCACTTGAGTTTGAACAGACCCGGCGCCTGGTGGAACATGGGGTGCAGGAGAGCTGGTGGTACCTGTCAGACCAGCTCAGCCAACTGCGCAAGAAGGTGGAGACTTACCCGGACCTTCTTGCTCACATAGACCAGATTCTGGAGGAAGGTGCAGACCATATCAGGTAAGCCGGAACACCAGTTTAATGAAAGTGCTGTGGACACCTGGTACTTTAGTGAGTTAAGGTTCTCCAACTTGAGCTGGTTCATAAGGGTATACAGAAGGGGTGACTGGGGTTTACTGCTCATTTAATACAAGCTTGTTTGTGTATATGGAATGGGTGGTTTGAGTTTACTGCTTATTTGACACTGATTAAGGTTGAGCAACTTGTCACTCTAGTCTTCAATGTGTGACATAAGAATAACCCTTGACCCCTACACTCATGATGGAACAGTAAAACATTGGATGATTGGTGGAATAGATAGCTTTTGTGTGTGTACATTTACCGTGTTGTATTTACCTAGTTGTGATATACAGGAAATGAGCTACACCCAGGGAGTCCTGTCTCCGTGTCTTAACAAGTCAAACTTTTCATTAAACTCGTTTAAGTTTTTTGAGTGGATGATCTCTTTGTCCAGGCCATTCCACAGGTCAATGCATCTATGTGGAAAACTGTATTTCTTGATGTCCTTCAAGCAACTTGTCTTTTTCAGTTTATTTCCATTTCCTCTTGTTGCTCCCCAATCCCATACAAACAGATCTTCTCTGTCAGTTTTGTCTACTCCCATCATGGCCCCGAATGCTGCAATCATGTCACCCCTCTCTCTTCTTTTTCTAGGGAAGGCAGACCCAGCTTTGCTAGTCTTTCCTTGTACAGTCGATCTGTCAGGCTAGGGACCATCTTGGTTGCTGTTCTTTGTATACTTTCGATCTTGGTTATATCTTTCTTTTATGTGGAGACCACACCACTGCTGCATATTCTAACCTGGGATGGATCGTGGCCGCTATCAATTTTTCCATCATCTCCTCATCCATGTAATGAAATGCTACTCTTATGTTTGTCAAGAGCTTATACGACTCTCTGACAATCTTATTATGTATTTTTCAGGTGACAACTTATCCTGAACCAATACTCCCAGGTCCTTCTCTTCTCTCGTTTTTATGATTGGTTCGTTTCCCATCGAATAATTCTGTGATGGCATCCTGGTACTTTTACACAATTCCAGTATTTTGCATTTTTTTTGCATTGAAATTCATTTCCTGTATCCAGCTCCAATCATAAATACTGTCCAGATCTTCCTGCAGCATTTTACAATCCTCTTTGACTTCTATTCTCCTCATGATCTTTGCATCGTCTGCAAACAGACTTGCATAACTGTTCATTGCGTCCACCATGTCGTTTACATAAGTCAGGAACTTAACGGGCGCTAGCATCGAGCCCTGCGGGACTCCACTTGTTACTTCCCTCCACCCTGACATCTTGTCCTTTATTATGGTCCTCATCTGTCTGTCTCTCATGAAGTCTCATCCACCCCAAGAGGTTCCCCTTCAATCATCCTGTGTGCTCTAATTTTCACATTAATCACTTATAGGGTACCTTGTCAGAGGCTTTCTCCAGATCTAAATACACACAATCCACCCAGCTCTTTCTCTCCTGTAGCACATCAGTCACCCTTGAGTAAAGGCACAGCAAATTAGAGACACATTACCTCCCAGTTCTGGATCCAGACTGACTTTCTGCCAAAATGTCCAACTCTTCCACATATTTTATTCATCTGTCTTTCAAGATTCTCTCACACAATTTTGCAACCTTGCTGGTCAGGGACTCTGGTCTACAATACTGGGGATCCTCCTTATTCCCTCCTTTGTAAATTGGTACCACATTGGCTCATTCTCATTCCTGAAGCACTGTCCCTTCTTCCAGAGTAAATGCAATTAAACTGTAAATCTTATCCACCAGTTGATCCCTGTATTCCTTCGGTACCCATTTAGAGATTCCATCCGGTCCTGGGGCCTTCCTTACATCTTGAGTTTCCAGTAATTTATACACTTCCTGCACTTGTACTTTTATATCTTTTAACACTACATTTTTTGTCACTCCTTCCCCCTCCAGAAAATCACTTTCTTTAGTGAAAACCAATTGGAAGCATTTGTTCATTATTTCAGTTTGCATTTCTGCATCATTATAGACCTCCCCTTCTGTCAGTTGGTTGATTCCTTCCATTTGTTTCAGTTTGCCATTAACAAACCTATAAAATAATTTAGGTTCTTCATTACATTTGTCAATTATACCTTTTTCAAAGTTCCTTTCTTCCTCTCTACATATTCTTGTATATTCATTTCAAGTTCTTTTATATTCTTCCTTTGTTCTATCATTACCTCTCTTTCTTCATTTGTTCCATGCAATATCCCTTTCCTTTTTTGCTATCATACACCTTCAGTTAAACCAATCCCCTTTCCTGTTCTCTTTCTCACTTACTCTTGGCACATGTTTTTCCGCACCTGAATTATAGAAGTCTAGAAAGATATCCCACTTCTTCTGTATCTCTTTCGTTTCTCTGAATTTTCTCCAGTTAGCATTTTCAAAAAATTTTCTCTATCCTGTAAAGTTTGTTTTCCCAAAGTTGTATCTTCCCTGTCTATAAAGCTCATTTCTTGGCACCATGTTCCCTTCTGTCATTGGAAACTCAGTCATTACATGATCACTTTTTCCAATAGGACACAGATATTTCAGAGATTTAGTTATGTAAGGTTCTTTGGTTAATAGTAAATCTAGTCTTGCTGGTGTGTCATCCCCTTTAAATCTTACACTGTTAAATAAAGCACTGAATACTGTACTGACCCACTGGGTCATTACATTATTCATTGCTATATTTAACAGTGTACTACCCCACGAGTCTTCACTACCTCTTGAGTCCTACTCCTTCCAGTTCACCTCTTTACATTTAAAATCAACCACCAGGATTATGTTGTTGTTTTTCTCGTCACTTTCTGTAGGAATCTAACCATGTCTGACAACATCTCCTGGTATTCATCCTTATTCCATGCCCTTGTCTTTGGGGGAACATATACTACTGATGTCTCTCTTGCTTTTCCCTCTAGTTTCTAATCTCATAATATATCACTTCAGCACTGCTCTCTCCCAGGTCCACATTATCCACATTTATGTTGTTCTTCACTGCTGTTATAACTCCTCCTCCCATTTTATCTTTTCTGTCTCTTCCCCATAGTTTGTATCTACCATCTCCCATATGGATATCAATATCCTCTCTTAACTTGGTCTGTACAAACCACATAATATTTGGCTCATTTGCCCTCAAGAAATTGTTGATTTCTAACCTTGCCAAGATTAAACCATCTACATTAGTACATGCCACTTTCAAACTTTTTTCATTGTTTTTTATTCTCTAATCTCTTCATCTCTCTGTCGGTACCAATTCCTTAATTTCTAATCCACAACTCTCCAGTAGAACTTGTCTTCTCTTCCTCCATTCTTTGGTTATTTTCTTCCTTAGCTTCCTTTACTAGCTGCTTTATTTTATCCCTTTCTTCCTCATTTGCATCCCTCCTTATCCAAACATTCTTGAACCCCTCCTTTTCACCTAGTTTCCATGTCCTATTAAAGATTTCATTTACTGTGACCTGAGACTGAAAATTAACTGTTAGTGTCCTCGCCCCTCCTTCCTCTTACCTTCCCAGCCTAAATACCTCTTCAATCTCATCTCAAGCTTTGTTGTTACCCTCCGTAACTGTTGATATTATCTCTATAGCCCTTCTCAGTTCTTCTCTTTCCCTTTCTTATCTTACAAATCACTTCCTTCTTCATCTTTTCCTGGTTTTCCTTTCTTTGTTGTTCTGTAACCTCTTGTAAGTTTATTTTTCCTTACTCTTGAATTTTCTTCCACCCCTTGTGTTCCTCCTAGTTTTCTGTAATGTGTTCATCTTGCATCCTCGATTTTGATTCGAGCTCATCTAGTTTACTTTTTAGCCTGCCCCTTTCTTCTTCCAACCTCATTTTTCCTCTCGAGCTGTTTTTTTTTTTTTTTCCATTGAGGCAGAGTTGTTACTCTCTTTTAATTCTGTAACTTCTCTGTGTCATGTCTCCATGGTTGTTCAATCTGTATATGGATGGGGTTATAAAAGAGATACAAGGTCGGGCAGTGGATGTTGGAGTGGCCCTATTGAGAGAGGGCAGTGTGTGGAAACTCCCTGTACTGTTGTTTGCAGATGATACTGTGTTGTTGAGTGAAGACGAAGGGGAGCTGCAAGGCTTGGTAGATGAGTTTGGGAGAGTGTGTAAGAAACGGAATCTAAAGGTGAATGTGGGGAAGAGTAAAGTGATGGTCTTCGAGAGAAGTGAAGCCAGTGAGTGTACAGTGAGATTGGATGGGAAGGATATGGAGAATGTGAGTGAATTTAAGTACTTGGGCAGTGTGATGAGTAAGGATGGTAGTCTGGAGGGTGAAGTGCTCGAAAGGGTGCAGCAGGGAAGGAAGGTTGCTGGTTCGTTGAAAGCAGTGATAAGAAACAGGGAGGTGAGCATGGAAGTGAAAAAGTTGTTACATGACAGTATTGTGATACCAACTCTGACATATGGAAGTGAAGCTTGGACCCTGTTGGAAGGACAGAAGTCAAGAGTGAGAGCAGTGGAAATGAGTTATTTGAGAGGAGCATGTGGAGTCACATGGAGAGACAGACTAACAAATGAGGAAGTGAAGGAGCATTGTGGTGTGGTTGAGGATGTGATGGGAAGCGTTAGGAGAAACACGTTAAGGTGGTTTGGGCATGTGGAGAGGATGGAGAGTGAAAGATTGACGAGGAGAGTGTATGTGAGTGAGGTGGAGGGGGCGAAAGGGAGGAGGAGGCCGAGGATGAGATGGAGGGATGGAGTGGAGAGGTATATGAGAGAGAGGGGTGTGAGTTGGGAGCGTGGTAGTGAAACAGCAGGGGACAGAGTGACATGGAGGCAATTTGTTTGTGGCCACCCCGTTCGGGATTGAGGCGTCTGGCAATAGATAGAAGTTCTCTCTCATGCTCAGTGCTGTGTGTGCATACGCACACTAACCTGTTCTTCAATACTTTAATCCCCTTCTCCTGAAGGGTCCATTCCTGCAACTTTAGTTATTGACCATACCATTTTTAATTCCTAGACGTTCCTTTCAGCGATTTTCTCCACACGTGCTACTCTTGATTGGTTCTGTTTACTGCTTTCCTTACCTTGATCTTCGTTGGAGAGCCCCGCAAATTCACCGCCATCGGATGTTAACAGTGGACTATCCCTTTCCGCCATGATGTGTGTGTGTGTAAATATTTACCTACTTGTAGTATGCAGGAATTGAGCTAAGCCCGTGTTCTCCTGTCTCCATATCTGCATTTGTCTAGTTTAGTTCTAAACACATGAATGTATTTTGCCTGTACCACCTCATGTCCAAGCTGTTCCACAGGTCTATGTATCTATAAGGAAAACTATATTTCTTGATATTCTTCAAGCAGCTTGGCTTCTTCAGTTTCATTCCGTATCCTCTTGTTACTCTCGTATCCCCTTCAAACAGATCTTCTCTGTCAATTCTTCTCCCAACCTGGCTCTGAGCAGTGCAATCATGTCGCCCCCTCTCTTCTTTCCTCTAAGGAAGGCAAATCCAGCTTTTCCAGCCTCTCTCTGTATGACAGATCTGCCAGGCTGGGAACCATCTTGGTTGCTGTTCTTTGTATTCTCTCAATCTTGTTTATATCTTTCATTTTTTGTGGGAACCTCACTACTGCTGCATATTCTAATCTGGGACAGATCATGGCCACTACCAATTTTTCATCATCTCATCCATGTAATGAAATGCTACTCCTGTGTTGGTCAGTAGTTTATATATCTCTCTAACTGTCTTTTTAATGTGTTTTTCAGGTGACAAACTACCCTGGACCAGCAGTACCAAATCTTTCTATTCTCTCGCTTATGTGATTGGTTCATTACCCATCAAATAATTCAATGATGGCCTCTTGGTACTTTTTCCCATTTCCATTATTTTACATTTTTTTTTGCGTTGAATTTCATTTCCCACATCTGGCCCCAATCATGTATCCTATCCAGATCCTCTTGCAGCATTTTACAGTCTTCCTCAACATCCACTTTTCTCAAGATCTTTGGATTATCAGCAAACAGACTTGCATAACTGTTCATTCCATCTACCATATCATTTACGTAAATCTGGAACATTAGTGGCGCTAACACTGAGCCCTGTGGGATTCCACTTGTTACTTCCCTCCATCCAGACATCCTGTCTTTTATTACTGTCTGATTTGTCTCTCTCTCAAAAAGTCTCTCATCCACTCCAGGAGGTTTCCCTTCAGTCCTCCAATATGCTTCAATTTCCAGATTAGTCTCCTGTGGGGTACCTTGTTGAAGGCCTTCTCCAAATCTAAATACAGTAAGACCTCACTATAACAGACTAATTGGGGCTCAGGCCAGTCCGAAATATGCGATTTACCGATAAAAGCGACATCCGGACTTACCCTTGCTAATCCGGACTTTTTCCGATATATCAGACATTAGTCCGGATTGCATCGGTAGTTTTTACCATCATTGCAGTACTGTATTGTACTGTGTTATACCTTCACTACATTAATCAAATGGTATAATAATACTGTACTGTGCACTGAAAAACATGTCTTTTACTTGTCTTATTGTGGTGAACATAGCTGAAGTTGTCAGACAGTCCGGACTGCTTTCTGGCTATATCGGACTTTTTCCGATATGTAGAAGTTTAGTCCGGTAGCTCCTCGAGTCCGATAAAAGTGAATTCCGGTCTACTGAAGTCCGTTATATCGAGGTTTTGCTGTACACACAATCCACCCAACCGACTCTCTCCTGTCGCATGTCAGTCGCTCTTGAGTAAGTTTGAAACATATGACCTTCCACTTCTGAATTCAAACAAACTTTCAGCCAAAAAGTTCATCTCCTCCTGATATTTTATCCATCTGTCTTTCAGGATTCTCTCGCATAATTTTGCGACCATGCTGGTCAGGGACTCTGGTATATAATTCAGGATTTCTTCCTTGTTTCCTCCCTCATAAATTGGTGCCACATTTGCCCTCTTCCATTCCCGAGGCACTTTCCCCCCTTCCAAAGAACACACAAGTTAACTGTGAATCTTATCCACCAGTTGTTCTCTGCATTCCTTCATTTCCCAATTAGAGATTCCATCTGGTCCTGGGGCTTTCCTTACATCTTGAGTTTCCAGTAATTTATACACTTCCTGCACTTCCACTTTTATATCTTTTATCACTTCATTTGGTGGCGACCATCATCCACTCACTTGATGTAGTCCTGCCTACTTCTTCCTTAGCCTGTATCATTCTCTTTCTAAGCCTGCCCTCCTCTCTTCCTATTTCTCCCAGCTTTCCTGTCACTTCTTATTGCTTTTCTTTCCTTTACAGGTGGCTTTACATTGAGTCACAAGCCAAATGGTTTCCTGTAAACCAAGAAACTATTTACAACGCTGGGTGGTAACCATATAACCAAACCATACGTGCACCCTACGTGTCAACAAGTGGGTTGGTGGAGGGTTAGTGCCCCTCCCTGTAAAACAAATAACTCAGAGTCAAATGGCCACCCCTTACGGGATTATGGCGTCTGGCAATAAATAGATAGATAGACTTCATTTCTAGTCACTCCCTCCCCCTCCACAAACTCCCTTTCAATAGTGAAAACGGATTGGAAACATTTGTTCATTATTTCAGCTTGCATTACCGCATCCTTGCAGACCTCTCCTTCTTCTTTCAGTTTGGTGATTCCTTCCTTTTGTTTCAGTTTGCCATTGATAAATTTATAAAACAATTTGGGTTCGTCCTTACATTTGTCAGTTATACCTTTTTCAAAGTTCCTTTCTTCCTCTCTATATATCCTTGTATATTCATTTCTAGTTCTTTTGTATTCTTCCTTTGTTCTGTTATTACCTCTCTTTCTCCATTTTTTCCATGCCATGTCCCTCTCTTTTTTTGCTACCAGTACCACTACCTCATCATCACCCATAGGTGATGATGAGGTAGTGGTACTGGTAGGGGATTTAAATGGTCATGTGGGTGAAGCATCTCAAGGTTATGAAGGAGTCCATGGAGGATGTGCATATGGTGTGAGGAATGCGGAAGGGGAAAGAATACTCGAGTTTGGGGAGGCTATGGACATGATTGTGTGCAACACACATTTTAGGAAAAGAATCAGCCTGTTGATTACGTACGAGTCCGGGGGAAATAGTAGTCAGATAGATTATTTTCTGGTCAGGAGGGTTGATAGGAGATTAGTGAGGAATGTTAAAGTTATAGGAAGCGAGGAGTGTGTGCAGCAGCACAAACTGTTGATTTGTGACATGGTGCTTAAGGAACGAGTGATGAGAAGGACATATGTACCTAGGAGGAAAATATGGAAGCTGGGAAACCAATCAGTAAGGGATGCCTTTTATAGTGAGATAAGGAGAGTGGTGGCTGCACAGGAAGCCGTAGATAGAGGCGTTAATGAACAGTATAGAACCCTTAAGAACAACCTCTTTAGAGTTACCGATGCAATATGCGGTTGGACAAGAGGCCCACCAAGACATAAAGTAACTTGGTGGTGGGATGAGGGTGTAGAAGCTGCAGTTAAGGAGAAAAGAAGGCTTTTCCGGGAATGGAAGAATGGCGGTAACAGGGAGGAGTACTTGGCTGCCAAGCGCAGGGCTAGAAGAGAGGTATACAGGGCGAAGTCTGAGTCACAGAGACTTTTACTTGATAATCTAAATCATGGAGAAAGGAAAAATATGATTTTTAGGGTGGCAAATCAGGTGAAGAGGGATAATCAGGACATTGTAGGTGAGCAGTGTGTGAAGAATGATGATGGAAGGGTAGTGGTGAACAGTGAGGATATTAAAGATGCATGGAGAGAGCATTATAGCCGGTTGTTGAATGAGGAGTTTGATTGGGATAGAGAAGGTTTGGAGCCAGCTGATCCAGTGTTTGGCCCTTGGCCTTTGATTGACACTGCTACTGTGAGTCAGGCAATAGGCAGGATGTGGGTGGGGAAGGCGGCAGGTGTGTCTGGGTTGACTGCCGAAATGTTGAAGGCCTCAGGAGATACTGGGGTGAGGTTAGTCACTGACCTGATAAATATGATTATATATGAGTGTGTTGTCCCACATGATTGGCTGAAGAGTGTAATTGTAAATGTGTACAAAGGAAAGGGTGATGCCCTGGAAAGGGGAAATTACAGATGTGTAAAGCTCTTAGATCAGATAATGAAAGTAATGGAGAGTTCTAGAAGGTATGATTAGAGAGAGAGTGAATATCGATGAGATGCAGTTTGGGTTTATGCCAGGCAGGGGGACCACTGATGCCATATTCATTGTTCGACAGCTTCAGGAAAAATATATTGGCAAGAAAAGGGAATTGTATTTTGTTTTTGTTGATTTGGAAAAGGCCTTTGACAGAGTCCCTAGAGAGGTGGTGAAGTGGGCAATGAGAAAGCTAGGGTTCGAAGAGTGGCTGGTTAGGGTGGTTATGGCCATGTACATGGCTGCTCGCACCCAGGTAAGAGTGAATGGAGCTTTGAGTGATGAGTTTTCCGTGAATGTTGGTGTGCATCAGGGGTCAGTTTTGAGTCCCTTGTTGTTTATCATCGTGCTTGAAGCCCTCTCACGTGACTTCAGAGATGGACTCCCATGGGAGATGTATGCTGATGATTTGGTGTTGATTGCAGAGAATGAAAAGGAGGCGGAGGAAGATTTAAGAAGTGGAGAGATGGTATGGGGTACAAGGGCTTAAGGGTAAATGCAGATAAAACAAAAGTGATGATATCTAGGGTTGGTGGCGGTACAATCAGAGGAGAGGGAGAGTGGCCATGTGCAGTTTGCCACAAGGGTGTGGGAAGTAATTCCATCTTGTGTAGTGTTTGTGATAAATGGGTGCACAAGAGATGTAGTGATATTAGAGGTAGACTGCGAGATGATGCTGATTTCATGTGTGCGGCATGTCGTGGAGAGCAGGTGGAGATTGTTAGTCGTGAGAGGGTTGAACTTGCAGGTGAGTCTCTTGAGTGTGTGGAGGAGTTTTGTTATCTGGGAGACATGTTATGTGCCGGAGGTGGGGCTGGAGTTAGCTCGGTTGCTAGGGTGAGAAGTGGTTGGAAGAAGTTCAGGGAGCTGTTGCCTCTCCTGACATTCAGAGGACTCTCCTTACATGCTAAGGGGTCTTTGTAGACAGCATGTGTTAGGAGTGTGATGCTGTTTGGTAGTGAGACCTGGGCAGTAAAAGAAGAGGATATTCGCAGGTTTAAGCATACAGAAATGACAATGATTAGGTGGATGTGCAGTGCGTCCCTGCGTGCAAGGCTTGGGGGGGCTGGGATTACGATGGAAGAGTTGAGAGGTAGGATGGGACTGGAGTGTATTGGTGTTGTGATGAGGAGGGGTAGGCTGAGGTGGTTTGGACATGTGGAGAGGATGGGGGATGATAATTGGGTACAGAGGGTGAGAGGTGTTAATATTGGGGGAGGAGTTGGGAGGGGTAGACCGAGAAAGACATGGGACGAGGTCATTAAGTGTGACTTAAGGGTTAAGGGACTGAACAGGGAGGCTACCAGGGATCGAGCAGCGTGGAGAGCTGCCATTAGGTGACCAAGGCCGACGCATGGGTACAGAGGGTGAGAGGTGTTAATATTGGGGGAGGAGTTGGGAGGGGTAGACAGAGAAAGACATGGGACGAGGTCATTAAGTGTGACTTAAGGGTTAAGGGACTGAACAGGGAGGCTACCAGGGATCGAGCAGCGTGGAGAGCTGCCATTAGGAGACCAAGGCCGACGCATGCAAGCTTGTTGGAGCCTTCAAAAACGAAACGAAACTAAACTAAACACCTTCTATTAAACCATTCATTTTTCCTGTTTTCTTTCCCTCTCACTCTTGGCAAATATTTTTCCACTCCCAAATTATAGAGGTCTAGAAAGATATCCCACTTCCTCTGTTTCTCTCTTGTTTCTCTGAATTTTCTCCAATCCTCATTTTCGAAAAAAAAATTCAGTTCTGCAAAGTTTTCCTTCCCAAAGTTGTAGCTTCCCTGCCTATAAAACTCATCTCTTGGCATCATTTCTGTTATCATCTGGAACTCAGTGACCGCATGATCACTTTTTCCTATAGGACACAGATATAGATTCAATTACATCAGGTTCTTTGGTTAGTAGTACATCTAATCTTGCTGTTGTGTCATCACCTCGGAATCGTGTCTCTTCATTGACCCACTGCGTCATTACATTATTCATTGTTATTCAACAGTTTAGTGCCCCACGAATCTTCACTGCTTCCTGAGTCCCATTCCTTCCAGTTCACCTCTTTACAATTAAATCAACCATTAGAATTGTATTGTTGCTTTTCTCAGTCACTTTCTGTAGATAACTAACCATGTCTGCCAACACCTGGTATTCATCATCACTCCATGCTCTTGTCTTAGGGGGAACATATACCACTGCCATATCTCTCTTACCATTCTCCCAAGTTTCTACTTTCATATTTATCACTTCAGTCCTACCCTCTCCCATTTCCACAGTATCTACATTTGTGTTGTCCTTCACTGCTATCATCACTCCAACTCCTGTTTTTTCTTTTCTATCTCTTCTCCACAATTTGTATTTCCTATCTCCCATATGAATATCAAAATCTTCTTTCAACTTAGTCTCCACAAAGCACATAACAAAATGTTCATGTTCCCTCAAAAAATCATATTAAACTATCAGTATTTGTATAAGCCACTTTCAAACTTTTTTCATTATTTTTTATACTCTTTTCTCTCCTTTAAGGTGTGGCCTTGTTAGTGAGCCCGGAAGTACAGCAGTGTGTGACTGAATGGAAAGAAGTGTCATCGAGACTAATGTGGGTGAAAGCGAAATCTGAACGCGAGTTGTGGGTTTTTGTGAGTGCATATGGGCCTGGTAGTGAAAGGGATGAAGAAGAGAAGGAGTCTTTCTGGAATGATGATGATGAGTGTTTGCAGAGCTTTGGAGCGAATGTGAATGTGGTAATGATGGGGGATCTGAATGCTAGAGTGGGAAATGTAGCAGTTGAAGGTGTAGTTGGTATGCATGGTGTGCCTGGAAGAAATGAAAATGGGGAACGAATGATAGGTGTGTGTGTTAAGCGAGAGATGGTGATTGGGAATATCTTGTTTGAGAAGAAAGATATTTATAAGTATACATGGGTGAGACAGGAGGTTGGAAGGGTTGTTGACAGAGCATTGATGGACTATGTGGTTGTTTCCTGGCATGTAATAGGAAGATTGTTGGATGTGAGAGTTTTGAGAGGGGAGGGTGGAGGTATGTCTGACCACTACCTGGTGGAGGGAAAGTTGAGAGTAGGTAAGAGATGGGTGAGAGCTAGGAGAGTTAGGTGTGGCAGGGAGGTTTTGAAAGTGAGTGAGTTAGATAAAAGAGAGGAAATAATAGGGTATCAGGAGAAATTGAGAGATCAGTGGTACGCAGTGAAAGATCAGGAGAGTGGCAGTGTGGAGGAGGAATTGCAGTTGTTTAAGAGTGCTGTGGTGGAGCATGCAGAAGAGGTGTGTTGGGTGAGACGAGTGGGTGGTGGTGTAAGAAAGGGAAGTGAATGGTGGTGCGAGGAAGAAAGTATGGCTCTGGGTGAGAAGAGACATGCATATGATGTGTGGTTGCAGAGGAAGGATGAGGTGTCATATGAGAGGTATAAGGAAAAGAGGAATAGGGTGAGAAGGGTTGTGCGTGATGCTAAAGTGGCAGCAGATGAGAGGTGGGGTAGGAGGATGACTGAGAATTTTCAAGAGAATAAGAAAATGTTTTAGAAGGAGGTGAAAAGGGTGTGAAGGGGAGAGTGTGGGAAGGAGGAGCGAGTAAAAGCAGAGGATGGAAGGATGTTAATTGAGATGGATGCAGTAAGGAAGAGATGGGCGGAGTACTTTGAAAGACTGTTGAATGTAGAGGAGGAAAGGGAGGCTGAGATTGTGGCAGATGGAAGGGTGCAAGGAATAGATGTGTTGGGAGAGTTGAATGAATCTCTGATCACGATGGAGGAAGTGCAAGAGGCAGTAAAGCAGATGAAAACAGGGAAAGCTGCAGGTATGGATGGGTGTGCTGTGGAATGCCTGAAATGTGGTGGAGCGACTATTGTTGACTGGTTAGTAAGATTGTTGAATGTGTGCTTTGTGCAAGGTATGGTGCCAATTGACTGGGCAAGTGCTTGTGTGGTCCCATTGTATAAAGGTAAGGGTGATAAGTATGAATGTACTAGCTTTAGAGGTATAAGTCTGTTGAGTGTGGTAGGTAAGGTGTATGGTAGAGTGTTAATTAAGAGAGTTAGAGAGGGTACAGAGGGAGTGATTGGTGATGAGCAGTGTGGCTTTAGGAGAGGGAGGGGATGTGTGGATCAGGTGTTTGCTGTGAGACAGGTGTGTGAAAAGTACCTAGCGAAAGGTAAGGATGTGTTTTGGGCATTCATGGATTTAGAGAAAGCATATGATTGAATTGATAGGGAGGCTTTGTGGAATGTTTTAAGATTGAATGGGCTTGATGGCAGGTTACTAAAAGGAGTGAAACGTTTTTATGTAAATAGTAGAGCGTGTGTAAGAGTGGGAAATACTGTGAGTGATTGGTTTCCCGTGAGAGTGGGGCTGTGGCAGGGATGTGTGATGTCGCCTTGGTTGTTTAATATTTATGTGGATGGTGTTGTAAGGGAGGTGAATGCAAGAGTGTTAGGTGGAGGACTGAGTCTGGTGAATGATGGTAGAGAGTGGAATCTGAAGCAGCTCCTGTTTGCGGATGATACTGCACTGGTGGCTGATTCAGAGGAGAGATTGAGACAGTTGGTAGAGGAGTTTGGAAGGGTGTGTGAAAGGAGGAAACTGAAAATAAATGCGAATAAGAGTAAAGTGATGAAGTGTACGAGGTTGGTAGATGGTAGGAGGATGAATATAGTTTTGAATGGTGAGTTGCTTGAGGAGGTTGAGTGTTTTAAGTATTTAGGGTCACATGTTGCTACGAATGGAAGAATAGATGCAGAAGTGAAGTTTAGAATGAATGAAGTTGGAAAGGTGCTGGGAGGAATGAAAAAAGTGTTTGGATGTCATTCACTCAGAATGGATGTAAAGAGAAGGCTGTATGAGGGTGTTGTTGTACCGACTGCATTATATGGGGCTGAAACATGGAATATGGGTGTAGCAGAGAGGAAAAGTTTGAATGTAATGGAGATGAGGTGTCTGAGGAGTATGTGTGGAGTGACGCGTATGGATCGAGTGAGAAATGATGAAGTGCGAAGGAGAACTGAGATGGCTGATCGAGTTGAACAGAGGGTGTTACGATGGTTTGGGCATATGGAGAGAATGGATAATGAGCGATTGGTGAAAAAGATAACTAGATCTGATGTGAGAGGTGTAAGGCTGAGAGGAAGACCACGAATAGGATGGATGGACAGTGTGAAGAGAGCGTTGGATGCAAGAGGCTTGTCTGTTGAGCAAGGAAGAGTGGCTGTGCGTGATAGAAATGAATGGAGAGAAATTGTGAATGAATAAATGATGACGCAGCCCTGAGGAGATATTCTCCTGCATTTTGTCTGATCAGCTGATCAGGTCAGTTGCAGGTAAGGGGCTGGATACATTATGATGTGGCGGGGGTAAACCAGCTTTGCTGTTGGGCCCTGCTGCGGATATCACTGACTGCACTGTGTAGTTGACCCTCGTGCGGTGTGGTGCGGAGAGGATCTGTCCCTTCTCCCCTTTAGGGCTAAGATGCGAATGAATGTGTATGAGTGGATGAGTAAATTGGTAGTGTGTTGACCTGTCTCGGCTACCTCCCTTTTCTTTGGAGAAGCAGCCTAGGTATATAGATAGATAGATTCTCTCCTTCCCTCCGTCGGTACCACTTTCTCAATTTCTGATCCATAACTTTCCAATAGAACACTGCCTTCTCTTCCTCCATTCTCTGTTCTTTTTTACTTTTCTTCCTTTACTAACTCCTTTATTTTAGCTCTTCCTCATTTGCATCTCTCCTTATCCAAACATTTTTGAACCCCTCTTTGTCCAATAATTTCCATGTTCTGTTGATGATTTCATTCACTATTACCTGGGACTTGAACTTTACCATCATTGGCCTTGCCCCTCCTTCCTCGTACTTTCCTAACCTAAACACTCCTTCAATCTCGAGCTTCGTTGTTACTCTCCATTACTACTGATATTATGTCTTTAACCTTGATCAGTTCTTCGCTTTCTTTTTCGGATCTTACTGTCATACGTTTTTCTTTAACTCCTGAAATTATAACATATTTTTTCTTATCTGCTACATCCCTGACCAAAGATTCTCTACTTTTCAGTACCTTGACCACTTCCTTCTCCACCTTTTCCTTGCTTTCTTGTTCTATAATCTCTTTCAAATTTACATTTCCTTTCTCCTGAATATTCTTCCACCCCTTATGTTGCTCCGTGATTTCCTTAATATGCTCATCTTGCATCCATGGTTTTGTTTCATACTCTCGCCCTAATTTCGCATTTCGGCCTACTTTGATACGTGGTCTCGCCCTGAGTTCGGCTAACCGAAGATTCCATCTTCTAAAAGTTCGACTTATGGAAGGTTTACTGTATATATATATATATATATATATATTTGAGAGAAGCATGTGGAGTAACATGGGGAGACAGACTAACAAATGAGGAAGTGAAGGAGCATTGTGGTGTGGTTGAGGACGTGATGGGAAGCGTTAGGAGAAACACGTTAAGGTGATTTGGACATGTGGAGAGGATAGAGAGTGAAAGATTGACGAGGAGAGTGTATGTGAGTGAGGTGGAGGG